>JAPYZL010114967.1:0-17098 GCA_030522825.1 Platygaster orseoliae
TGGCACAAAATTAGATATTTTTACTTAACCAGAAGTATATAATGCGAAAACGAAATCACTCATGTGTCGCAGCAGTTTGTTTACCATATGTCTAAGCTTAGTTCGTGACGTTTTAGATATGTCAAAATCGACCAACTCTTACTGCTAGAGCCATCTACTGACAAACAGCGAGAACTTAGTTGCGCACCTAATACGTCATTTAATTGATGAAATTTTCCTAAAAATATATGAAGTTATTTTGGTTTCGGTAAATTTTTTTTTCAATTTTACCCATTTCCAAGTTTTAAGTTTCATACATTTTGTAATTCAGTGTCCAACATTTTTCATACTTGGTCTTTTTTTAATACTTCCAATATTTTTTATATTTCCTTATTTATACTACTTAAAGGATTTTCTGATACTATAAATATCGAAATAGCTCTAAAAATTAAAAAAAAACTTTCTAGATTTTCTCAAAAACAATATTAAGATAAGTTAAAAAAAATTTTTTTTCTTTAGAATTTAGACAGAATTCTAGAAATCTGGAAAGTGAATCGTATAATTCCAAGAAATCTATAAAAATCCAAAAAAATGACAAAATTGCAGAAATTAAAAAAATTTTTTTGGGGAAAAATTTCGATAATAAATTTTTTCAATTTTACCCGTTTCCAAGTTCCAAAATTACATACATTTTGTAACTAAATGGCTAACATTTTTTATATTTAGTCTTTTTCTAATATTTTCAATATTTTTCATATTTCCTTATGTATAGAACTTAAAGAATTTTCTGATTATATAAATCAGATTTGATAAAACCTTTTTTTATAAATATCTAAACAGCTTTAAAAATTAAAAAAATTTTCTAGATTTTCTCGAAAAAAATATCAATACAAATTTTTTTTTTTTAGAATTTGGACAGAATTTTAGAAATCTATAAAGTGAATCGTATAATTCTAAGAAATCTACTAAAATTGCAAAATATGACAAAATTACAGAAATTTTAAAAACTAATTTCTAATCTTCAACGATCTGGTTTCGCTAACAAAATTTTTCAATTTTACCTATTTCCAAGTTTCAAAATTACATACGAGTCAATTCATGGAAGATTTACAGTCAAAATTTTTTTTTCAACCAAATATTTTTTTTCGTATTTTCAGATCGAAAATAATCAACACGTATTTTTTTTTTTCAATGTGATACTTGAAAATTTCGAAATATGATTTTTTTAAGTTTGGTAGTCTGTAAAAAAACTTTTTTTTGGCAAATTGTTAAAACAGTTTTGAAGATAAAATTGTTTTGCACCTTGATTGTGCCTAGGCATACAAGCTTTCAAAAAAAAACTATAGCACACCTACCGTTGTTTTTTTTAATAACAATATAGTGCATTTTTATAAACAAATTAATTTTTTCCAAACTTGGAACTATTTTTTTTCGATACATTTTTATAAAATGTTTATCAATATGCATGCAAAATTTTGGAGTAGAAAAATGAAAATTGAAGGTATAACGAATTTTCTTAATCTGCCCCGCGCGTTGTTACTGCGCGTGACAGAAAAAACAATTTTTTAATTTTTTTGTTAATTTGTAAGCGTTTTGAACTTTCGACACATGATTTTTTCAGAAAATCCCTGAATAAATTTTTTTCGCCTACGCCCCTGCCTGCTTGACAGGATACTTGCATGAAAATTGACAACGTAGAATAATGACTCGGTCAAATTGGCCAACAACAAAGTACACCGTAAATAGATGCACACGCCGCGTCAGATTAGGTTAGATGACTCGACGTTCTCGATTCACCAGGAATCCAAACGTCAACGTCCAGATGAAAAGAAAGTTCAAGGTCTCGGGATACGATTATTCTTTCCGGAATGTAGAAACTCAGAAAAACAGCAAAACTACGAATTCTTACCTGGAAGCGAGATGTTCTCCAGGGTCTCCTTGACTCTTCGTGTTCATAGAACGCGAATTTGCAGATTTTTTTTTCCGTCGTCTTTGCGATGTTCACAGGCCGTCGTCCGAAAAACGATTCGACCTATTTTTTTCCACTTTCAGCATGCGATCGGCTCCAATATTCCGCGCAATCACGATTTTCCGCGGTTTCGAATTTTGACGTTCACTAGCGCCAAAGAACGAATTAAGCAAAGAGCTTGAGTTTTGCGGTAACAAATATCATGGAAAGTTGAATTTTCTCAGAAAGTTTTCGCGAGACTCGGGAAATTTTCATGTTTTGCGTGAACGAAAATATTATTGGAATTGGTACGACTGCAAGACTGTCAGTTGGTTTCAGTGGTACCAATCGCAAAATGGCGCCAAATTACAAATGTCTGTTTCAGCGTTTTTTGTTAATTTGTTTGAGAAATTATGTTTTTTTATGAAAAATGTGAAACTTTTTGAAATGAAATAAAGCTAAGAATTTCCGATTGATAAATGTTATTGGATTATTGCTCCCTAGTGATTTTTTTTTTAATTTCAGCGCAATCACGATTTTACGATATTTCAACTTTTGACATTCACTAGCGCAAAAAAGAGGAAATAAGCAAAACGCTCAAGTTTTGCGATAACAAACGTCATGGGAAGTTGAATTTTCTCAGACAGTTTTCGCGAGACTCGGGAAAATTCAGGAAAATTTGCACGAACGAAAATATTGGTACGACTGTCAGTTGGTTTCAGTGGTACCAATCGTATAAATGGCGCCAAAATACAAATATCTGTTTCAGCGTTCTTTGTTAATTTGTTTGAGAAATTATGTTTTACTATGAAAAAGATGAAAATTAGTAAACTAAAATGAAGTTGAAAAATTCCAGTTGATAAATCGTATTGGATTTGAATTTTTATGAAAAAATCACCAAGTTCTCATAAGAATCAGAAGTTTCTTTTAAAATCGATCTTATTAAAGTCAGTGAAACTTTTATAAAAATTCCAAATTTTGTATTATAAAATATTTCAGCCTCGTATATATTTCTTCTAAACTATTATATTATAATAAGAATATTAAAAATTAAAGATTTTTATAAAAAATATCATTCTTAGATGAAACGCCTTTGCTCGCCAGGTGGCTACACCAAATTTTTTCTCGAATGCGAATTATTGTGAAAAGCAGGTTTTCGATATTCAACATTCTTAAAAAGCCCTTAAATTCACGTCAACTTACGTGACAACCAACTTTAAAGAATATCAACATTTCCTGTAATTTTCCATACAAAACCAAATTTTGCAGAAAAATTGAAAGAGTTCTTTGCACTCAATCTTTTTGAAAGAAAAAAATTATCTATTTCAATGTGTTGGGATCAATTTATTTTTACCACACTATCACAATTAATCAGTTAATTAAATTACATAACTAAGTACAAAATCATATAAAAACAACTTCCACATTGTCCAAAATTTCAAGCGCACTAGGTATTTATTGATATTTCACTTTTTCATTTTGTCAGCCAGTAACTCAGAATGTTGTTGCATTGCATTCATGTCTTCTTCTTCCACTTCCAAACTATTCAACCTGGAAAAATGTCATTGACATTATTGATATAACACTTGACCAATAAATTATTTCAAGACAAATTTACATTTGGAATCCTGCGTCCAAACTAGGAGGAAATCCTTCAGATAAAAGTTGCAAAGTTGGAACTTCCTGGTATAAATCGAGTTCTTCAAATTTGAATTTATTGGCAAGTTCATCAAGTTCCATTCTGCAAAGACAATAATTTGAATAATTAAACCTCAAATATTACAGGGTGGAAAATTTTTTTAATTTGGCATTTAATTACTTGACATTTGTCATGCTTGTTTCCATTTGTCGCTGTTCTTCAAATGCTTTTTCCGCTTTGCGTTTCACTCGTTCTTCATATTCCAAAATGTATTCTCGATAATACTTATGCAAATCTACAACTCCCCCGATTCCACTTTCAACCAATACTCTTTCTATAGCGTCCTGCAACCCACATTCATTTATATTGACACTTCATTCAAACTTTCGAAGAGAAAATTTGGGCTGAATATTTTTTGATTTCTCAGACATAGGGAATCCTAGGAAATTCTGGGTAATTTATGGGGAAATTTGGGGGGGGGGCTAGGGTTTTTTCATTAACCCCCAGAATTTTCTAGATTAAACCGTAGGGTTGTTTCCCCAGAATTTCCTAGAATCCCCCATATCTGACAAAAACAATTTGGGAACAGTATCTAGAAAAAGGAAAAATATGATTGCTTCATTAATTGTTGAATTTAAAAAATAATCACCGGAAAAGTATCGTGTTTCTGCTCGAAAGCGACTTTTAGAAGCAAAGACATCCTCCTCAAGAATAACTTGGCGATGTCTGTGAGTGTTTCAATCGCTAGATCTGATGACTTTTCAAAGCCTATGTGAGCCAGAAGTACAACAACGGCGCGTTCAAGTACCTTATCTGCTACTGCTGGCTGAAGACTTTGACAACTTGGGAATCGATGTGCTTTTTTCCTACTAGGAAAAATTTCTTCTTCAAAATTTCTGCATAGTCTAGAAGACTTAAAATAATACTTTACGTTTCTGATTGCGATGAAGATAAAATTGAATTCTCGAATTTTACTGGGTACTGTGAATTTTCTCCAGAATCAAAAATAGTTAACTTTGATATTCGAGTGCCATCTTCCTACAAAATGAAATTATGATTCTCTACACCAGAGTTTTTTACATTCATGCAGTTTTTAAAATGATAGATACCATTGCTCGTATTTGTCGTTGGAGATGGATCGTATTCAAAACGTTCAGATTTCCCATGGGTAATCTATTTCAAAATACAAATGGTTCAATTATCGCAATAAAAAAGTGTAAATTTTGATATATCAAAAGATTTCAGTCATAATTCGTAAAATCAACTATTTTTTCATAGTTTAATTATTTTTTAACAAATTGATTAAATATTGAATTAATCAGTTAGGTATAAATGATAAAAATATGTTATTTCTGA
Source organism: Platygaster orseoliae (assembly GCA_030522825.1). Lineage (NCBI taxonomy): Eukaryota > Metazoa > Arthropoda > Insecta > Hymenoptera > Platygastridae > Platygaster > Platygaster orseoliae. The sequence continues at coordinate 4,923 of JAPYZL010114967.1, forward strand.
TGTTAATTTATTGTTAATTTAATATTCAACATAACTAATGAACAATAATTTTGTTAGAAATATATGGATGAGTTATAAGAACAAATAAATTTATGATTCTAAAAATACTTCAATACTAACTCAACACATTCAGATTGCCTATCGTTTTCACGATACATGTAACCGCAGTCATTGTCATTTGTTTCTTCGATGACTTGTCTCCAAATATTTTCTATTATGTCTGGAGTAACGACTTCTTGCTTGTAAGTTTCTCTTATGGGTAATTCTCCCCAATGACCTGATGTTGTGCAATGTTTACTCGACTTCATTCCTGTTTTTTTTTTTTAAGTGAACGTTTTGGATAAACTACAACAAATGTTGCAAGAAATTCATAAAAAAATGTTAAAATTCAAGATTATTGATCAAGGATGGATCTAGAAAACTATTTCGGAGGGGATTTTCACATTTTTCATCTTTTGATTTGTAAAAATAAAAGGTCACCAAACTGTCAAATTTGATTTCTTACGTAACAAAAAAAAATTTTTTTTAAAAATTGAGGGTTTGCACCCCCCGAACCCTTCCTAGATCCGTCACTGTTATATTGTTTTTCTTTAATTTTTTAGGATTTGGGAAAACATACGTCAGTATGGCATAAATTGTAATTTGTTATTTAGTGAAAAATGCATCAAAAATTAATACAGACATTTTTTATTTATTCTATCCATCGGCTAATGTTTTTATTAATTTAAAATAAATGAAATGGTGGGTGGGGTCATCTAGTCCCAAATTTTTTCATCCTAAATTTTTTTGGGTGGGGTCATCTGGTCCCGAATTTTTTTACACTAAATTTTTTTTATTCAATATTCCCAAAAAAAATTTGGGATGAAAAAATTTAGGACCAAATGACCCGAACCAAAAAATTTGGGATGAAAAAATTTGGGATAAGATGACCCCACCCGAAATGGTTTCACAATTTGGTTTTATATTTCTCCGAGAATCGAGTATTATCCAATAATTTTGAAAAAATAACCTGTCAGTAGAATGATGTTTCAGGAATCGAAACAGTGTTTCATTTGCAATATATTTTCACGATTCAGTGACGCTCTGAAGTCAACAATAACAATTTAACATTAATTTTTTTATTTTGAAGGGTGTAAACAATATGGCCGTCGCGAGTCGAATTTCCTAGGTCCCTAGGTTGCACACACGATTCACTAGAGTACCACATAAACTTACATCGATCTACACCCCACAATTCCCTAGAGTACCACATAAACTCACATCATGTGGGAATCACGTTTTTATTCATTTTTATTTTCCAAAAGTAAATAAACGAATCGCAAAACAGCAAAGCACTCGGAACTAATTTGCTCCTTTCGATATCGTGTGATTTCCCGTTGACTCGGCACCCGAGATAAGGTGACGTCGTGGCATTGAGCCACCCGGAAGTTGTTGCATTGCGCGGCAAGGCGGAAGCGGAAAAAACGGGCACGTATGACGTTGTGATTGCGCGCTCGCGAAACGTGGACGAGGGAGAGTCGTCGAAATGCAGTTTTACAAGGACAGATTGTTGTCGGGGTCGCAATTAAAGCGGCTGAGCGAGCACAAGTATAGTTGCTCGAGCTCGAGTTTCCTGGACCGCGCTTTGCAGCCCTGGTGGAACTGGCTCGTGCGCCAGCTCCCTGTTTGGGTCGCTCCTAACCTCATCACCATCGTCGGTCTCGCCGTCAACATCCTCACCACGCTTATCCTGGTGTATCACAGTCCCGACGCTAAAACTGAGGTTCGTTTCTTTTGACTATTTTTTATTACATAGATAATTTTGAAATGTATTAAGAAAGTTATTCGGAAGTTTTTTTGATTAGAATCATAATTTTTATGTTTTGTATGTAATTTTGTATATTATTTTCAAGATGGCGTCGGTGGTTTTTGTTTATTTCATCCCTGTAGGGTATATAAAAGTCTATTGTAGCAGACGACATTTGCATAGTGGTTTATTGATACAATACATGGACAAATTTTTATTTGAAAATTATGTTTTCAATCATATATAGTTAATATAATATATTTCTATGTTTTTTGTGTAATTTTTTATATTATTTTCAAAATGACCTTGGTGGTTTTTGTTTTTTTCATCCTGATGTAGGGTACATAAAAGTATTGTAGCAGACGACGTTTGCATAATTGTTTATTCATACAAATGAACGAATTTTCATTTGAAATAATTATATTTTTAATGATATATACAGAATGTCCTGAATTCTCATATACAAAAAAAAATGGCAGATTCCTTACAAAAATTGAAATTTTTTTTTCCCTTGCCATTTTCCATAGAACCCTAAATCAAAAAAGTTTGAAAAGTTTGAAATTTAAACAATAAATGCACTTTTTTGACAAGTGGGGAAATTTATACAATAATATCAACATGTAAAACATTGTGGCATTCTGGAGAATTTTTTGTAAATTAAATGATTTATATTTCAAATACAATGACACTTATGAAAAAATTAGAAAAAAGATTATTCTTCTTACCACTTGTCAAAAAAGCGCATTTATTGGTTAAATTTCAAACTTGAATAACTTTTTTGATTTCGAGTTTTGTAAAAAGTGGCAAAGAACTTTTTGATTCGAAATTTAGTAAGGAACATTGGATTTTTTTTTGGTTCGGGGATTTTGGTACACCCTGCATATAGTTTAGATTATATTAGTATGTGGTCAAAGAAATTTTGTACGATTTTTGATATTCATACAGATTTTACCGAAATCCATGCACCGAAAAAAATGCATTAATTTGAATTTGGTAATTTATTTTTATTGATTATTAAATTCTCAATTATTTTATTACTGTAAATTTTAATAATATTAGTATGAAAATGTATCTTTGTTCCATAAAATATTCAATTTTCTTATTAATATTCAATTTTTTTATTTATTATTGTTAACTTTTATTACAATTTCTATAATATTTCAATTTGTTCAATTATTTAGATTTATTTCATTTCCTTATTCACTCCTTTTTTTCTTAATTATTTAATTTTCTTATTCACTTTTTTATTTTTCAGGTCGGATTTATAATGATTGCACTACATGAAAATGATAAATTATATCTTAAGTTTTTTATAATAATTTAAAATATGTAAGAAGTCGATTAAGATAAAATTAGTGTTGAATTGACATTCTGGGTTTCTGTGTAGTTTTATAGAATTCGATGCCCTGAATTTTTTATTTCAATATATTTGAAAATTTTTATCATTTTTTAAGAAAATAATATACACACAGATTTCAGGGATTTCTAGAATTATTGAATTTTTATTGTTTACAAAACTTTGTAATATTTTTTATAATTTCTGGAAATTGCTCTATAGACTTCCGCAATTCGATGATATACTATAGAAAGTTTCAATGATGTTGCGTATTGGTCATTTCATGGGAGATTTATAGTCAAAATTTTTTTTTCAACCTAATATTTTTTTTCGTGTTTTCAGATCGAAAATAATCGACAAGTATTTTTTTTTGTCAATGTGATACTTGAAAATTTCGAAATATGATTTTTTGAAGTTTCGTAGTCTGTAAAAAAACTTTTTTTTTGGCAAACTGTTAAAACAGTTTTGAAGATAAAATGTTCCTTTTGTACCTTAATTTTGCCTAGGCGTACAAGCTTTCAAAAAAAATGTAGCACACCTACCGTTGTTTTTTTTTAACAACAATATAGTGCATCGTTATAAACAAATTCATTTTTTCCAAACTTGGAACTTTTTTTGTTTCTATTTTTTTTTCGATCAATTTTTTTAAAATGTTTATCAATATGCATGCAAAATTTTGGAGTGGAGAAATGAAAATTGTAGGTGTAATGAATTTTTTTAATCTGCCCCGCGCGTTGTTACTGCACACACTTTGACAGCAGGTAATGGTGTACAGAATAAGTTCACTTATGAGCAGTGTTTATGTCAAAATTTTTATGTGTTCATGTTAGCACTTGAATTTTACAACTTGGCCTTGTTTTTTATTGTTTATAATAATAATTTTTTTTTTCAATTATTTTACATTACAAGTATAAAAAAACTTGACTTTGTCAACTTGATACTTTGTCAGTATCACATTGAAAAAAAAAAATTTGGTTGAAAAAAAAATTTTGACTGTAAATCCCCCATGAAATGACCCGTATTTATATTGAATTTCCAGAAAATAGTATTTTTTTATACAGAGGTTAGTTTCTCTTCTATTTTTCGTTCCCTGCTAACAGAAAAATTTGTTATTCATTAAAAACCTAATTCATAACATTGGCTGTATCAAAAGTTTTTCTATTTATATTTAGTACATAACTATTTATTGTATTTTATTTTCTTTGAAAAACATTGTATTATTTTTTTTTATTTTTAAACGTTTCTAGTTTTTATGTAATTCAAAGAATTTTATGGTATTTTCAAGGAGAATAATATGTTCTTAGATTTTAAGTTCTATAAATTTTCAAGAACATTAATGACATCAGACTGCAAAATTTGGTTTTACAATTTATAAAAAACATGTCAAAAATCATAATAAAATACAGTTGAAGAAAAATAAAAATTCAATTAACTAGCAAATTCAGCTTTCTAATAAAAAATCACTGAATAAAATATAATTTCATTAGTTTTATATACCTGCACATGATTATTTTTGAGATATTTAAAGACTTAGCAAAATCAGTACTTTATTTGATAAATATACAAAAAAGTATAAATGTTATTCAATTATTTAAACACACAATCAGAATTCTTACTAAGGCAGTTAATATTAAAAAGAGTATTTTTTAAGGGATTTAATTTACTTAAATGATTTCCACAATAATTCGCATTTGAGAAAAAAATGTGATGTAGCCACCTAGCGAGCATGAGCGTACTAACTACAGTGCATGAAAATTTAAAATGATACTCAATTTCCCTAGTAAAGTCGCCGTCATAATTGACATATTTTTCTAAAATGTACCTGTACTCTTATATTTCTTTTCAATTATTTAAAAATATATCAATTACTGCTTTTTTGTTTAGGTGCCAAGATGGACGTGTTTTTTGTGCGGCCTTGGTTTATTTGTTTATCAAAGTTTAGACGCAATCGATGGAAAACAAGCCAGAAGAACGGATACATCAACACCACTGGGCGAACTTTTCGACCATGGCTGCGATTCAATATCGACTGGTAAGAAGAATAATCTTTTTCATAATTTTTTTACACGTTGATATTTTTGTATTAATTTTCATAAATTTTGGAAAATTTTTCAGTTTTCGTCGCTATTTCGGCGTGCATAGCTGTACAATTAGGATATTACCCAACGTGGATGTTCTTCCAATGTTTTTGCGCGATGACGCTATTTTACTGTGCTCACTGGCAGACTTACGTCTCAGGTAATTACTTTAAATGTTTTTTTTATTTATTAAAAGACTTAATGATTGAGAGCAAATTATTTTTTATGGCTTCCAGGATCTCTGAGGTTCGGAAAAATTGACGTGACTGAAGCCCAATTCACCATAATAATCATCCACATGATCTCAGCTTTCTTCGGGCCAACTATTTGGAAGCTGGAGGTTGTATGAAATAGAATTATCGAGGAATCACGATCGACCATTTTTTCATTATTTGCCCTGGTCGTGATCCCTCTACACGAGATTACATTATCGACGTTCTTTTTTTCCTCATCGTAATAATCGCAAAAAAACCCTTCCTACGAAAACTTTTTTTTCGCCCTAGCAACTTTGATTCTTGTAAAAATGTTGGAAAAAGTTGTCGATGAGAATCAGTGTTGTTAGGGCCATTTCTGTTTTTTCCAGATTCCTTTCCTTGACGGTTTTCAGTTAAAATATTTAATAGGAGTGATGACGGTGGTGTGCGGAGTGGTGAACTTGTATTCCATCTTTTCGGTGATATTGCCTGGTGGAATCGGAAGAAATGGCTCGACCGTCGCTGTAAGTCATGTTTTGCAGTCCTTGGTTTCGACGATTTTTTGCCATAGTAACAGGATCAGCATGGCATGAAGGGGCAGCGCTGATATATTCTCCATAACGCAGCATTATTACTTTATTAATCTCTCGTCCTGTCTTTTTTTTCCTCTCCTGCATTCCTGGTCATTGAAGGCATACATTTTTTAAGATATGTGACGCGCCAAGAGAAAATGGTCCTTATGGAAGAGGGCCATAAGGCACTTTTTCTCGTAAGGGGAAAATGTAAGTGCGAAAATTGAGAAGCGATTTAGGAAAAAAAGATTCGATATTTGAAAATGACGAATTTTTGATGGATCTCGGAATTTCGTGAATTTTAGATTCTTGGAAACGTTGCGTTGAGTAACTTGGTGTCGATGATGTTTTACGCGGGCTTTGTACATTTGTTTTACGATTTCTGCAAAACCTTCGAGTCTGGTGGTGTCGGGAGAAATGGTTCCACAGTAGCAGTAAGTCTCGTGTTTTAAGAGACTCGGAATTTCGTGTTTTATAGTAACAAAGAGATCGGAAAAATTCATGTTTTCATGCCTTCCCTGACGGAGTTGAAATTTAAATATTTTTTTAGAATATTTACAGGTTTTAGAACTGATAAAAAATTTGAGGGTGTTTTTAAAATTTATATGAATCTTTTTTGGTATTTTTTTCAGATTATAGTGAAAATTTGAGTCTTTTAGTTATTTAAAATTTTTCTTTGAATTATTAGTAATTTGTAGAAATTTAAATTATTGCTTTGTTTTAATTTCAAAATTTGTGTTAAATATTTCAAATCGTGAAATCTTGTTATCTTGTTCAAAAAACTTTGTTTTGTATTTAAAATTCTTGCACTATTAATGTTTTACCAAAATTAAGATTGATAAAAATTTGACTGGGTTAAATCTTAGCATTTTTCAGAACATTCACAGGTTTTTCAACTGATACGAAAATTTCCGAAAAAAAAACATACAACTATGGGTGTTTTTAAAATTTATAAAAATATGTTTTGGTAATTTTTTTCGAATTATAGTTAAGATTCGAGTCTTTGACTCATTTAAAATTTTTCTTTGAATTATTCGTAATTTTTAGAAATTTAAATTGTTTATTTCAATTTAAAAATTTGTATAAATTCAGTATTTCAAATCGTGAATTCAAATTATGAATGTTTAACTTGAATTGAGAATGATAAAAAATTTTGATTATGAAATTTGGATATATTTTATATATTGATTTATTTTATATATTTGATATTTTTTGATATATTGATTTATTTAATATATTTGATATATTTGGATGTATATTTGAAATATTTTTTCAATTACTTTTCCAGTTCGAATATTACATAAATTTCAATAAAATTTTGTCATTTAATTATGTGAGAAATAAATAATTATGTTAAAATTATATATGAAAGTTAATTCTTTTGTACGATTCGAGATTTTTGTAGAACATTTACAGTTTTTACAACTAATGAAAAAATTTTCGAAAAAAAAAACATATCTAAGGGTTTTTTTTTAATTTATAAAAATCGTTTTTGGTCATTTTTTTCAGAATATAGTCAAGATTCTAGTCTTTGACTCATTTAAAATTTTTCTTTGAATTATTTGTAATTTTTAGAAATTTAAATTGTTGCTTTGTTTTAATTTCAAAATTTGTATACATTCAGTATTTTAAATCGTGAATTCAAAATATGAATGTTTAACTTGAATTGAGCATGATAAAAAAATTTTGATTATGAAATTTATATATATTTGATATTTTTTGATATATTGATTTATTCGATATATTTGATATTTTTTGATATATTGATTCATTTGATATTTTGGATATTTTTTGATATATTGATTTATTTGATATTTTTTTTGATATATAGATTTATTTGATATTAATTTATTTGCTATTTTTTGATATTGATTTATTTGATATATTGATATATTTGATATATTTGGATATATATTTGAAATATTTTTTCAATTACTCATTTAATTCGAATATTATATAAATTTCAGTAAAATTTTTCATTGAATTATGTGAAAAATAAATAATTATAAAATTATATATCATGTTAATTTTTTTGTACGATTCGAGATTTGTACCTAAAACGTTAAATTTCTAATCTTTGTTGATTTTGAATTTTTAGGTTGGTTTTGAGTGAAAAGGAATGATATATTTTTAATTTCCTTAGAATCTGAAACTGAGCATGATAAAAATTCTCAGTCGTGAAATTCAAATTCCAAATTATTTTTGCATTTTGTTATTTCAACTCTAAAAGTTGTGAAAATTGATCCCTGGAAAGGAAAAATGAAAATAATCGTGTTACGTCCCGGAAAAACTCAAAAATTTTCCTCGTCCTGTCTTTCCCTACGTCGAAATGTAATTTTCCTTGCTGTTTTAGCGAACGTACTAACACTCATGAATTTACGTAGTTGCCTTACACTGGCACGGAAGTGAAGCTGATCCCACTTTGGGGAATAGTGTTCATCGCTCTCGTGCTCGCGTACTGCAGCATTTCCGTCATTCTTGCCGGCGGCGTCGGCAAAAATGGCTCCACCGTCGCCGTAAGTTAACGCAAAAGCAAAAAAAAAGAAAAAATGAAGATGACGAATTATCGATGTGTAGTGCATTGCTCACCAAAGCACAAAAATCACTTTCAAATGAAATAATCACCTGATCTTATATTATTTAACTACAAGTTTTATTAATTATGAAAAATTTGTAGAAAATATTTTTTAATCGTTTTTAAATGTGACAGAATGTTTATAATTATTAGGGGTGTGCGGGATAGAGAATTTTATGGGTCGGGAAATTCTTCGGGAAATCTCGAAAAATCCGGGGAATCTTTGAAAAATTCAAGAAACCTCGAAAGGTTCGGAAAATTTGAATAAATCACGAGAATTTCAAAAATCCCGAAAATGTCCAGATTCCCGAAAAGTCGGGATCCCGCAAACCCTTAATAATTATACATATTTTTAAATTCTTCTTATTTCTCAATGTTTCTTTTCAAACTAACGTTGCACGCCAAAGCACCATGTGCTGATTGTCATATTTTGCACACGATTCTTCTGTTTTTTCTAAAATAAATGACATTTTTTATTCATAAAAAAACAAAAAACTCTGAATCACGTTGAGGAATTCGTCGTACATCATCGGCTTTATTTTTTTATTTATTTTTTTTTTACACTTTTACTTGCTTTTTCGAGCTTTTCCGGGGAAAACAAGGTGTTTTTTGCAAACGCATGAAAAAGCTAAGAAATTAGAGGCAAAGTTTTGTGAAACGTAGGGTGTGCATGAAAAATGGTATTTTTTCAATACTTGACATTTTTTTTCTTTTTTGAAAGAAGTGAAAATAGTGTGCTGAGTGTTTTTTTCGAATTTTCTAGGGCACTTCTGTGCTTTCGCCGATTATTCCTTTCGGACTAGTCATTCTGCCAGCGTACATCATCTACAGGAAAAGCGAACAGCACATTTACGAAGACCACCCAGCTCTTTACATTTTCGCTTTTGGAATGGTCGCTGCCAAAGTGACAAATCGACTTGTTGTGAGTTTTTTTTAATACTATTATATTATTTATATTATTAATTAATGTTTTTTTTTAAGCACCGTGTTTTGAAACACTTAAAACTCAAGACTTAAAACTTAAGGCTTAACACTTAAGACTTAAAACTTAAAGCTTAAAACTTAACACTTAAAGCTTAATGCTTAACACTTAAGACTCAACACCTAAAACTTAAAATGTAAGACTTGAAACTTAAAACTTAAAGCTTAAGACTTAACACTTAAAACTTTAGGCTTGAGACTTAACACTTAGGACTTAACACTTAAGACTTAAGTCTTAAGTCTTAATTCACTAGACTAAAAATGTCGGCGGCGGCGGCGGGGGAGAAAATTTTTTTTATAATATAGAGAGATTATTGTTTTTTTTTTTTTGAAATACCGTGTTATTGAGAAAATAAAAAATCTGGTTTTTGTTTTCAGGTTGCCCAAATGACGAAAAGTGAAATGCAATACTTTGATTCTTCTCTTATTGGACCAGCGATGTTATTCTTGAATCAGTACTTCAACACTTTCATCCCGGAATATTACGTTCTTTGGTTGTGTCTCGTGAGTACTTTTTTTATACTGTTTTTATTCCTTTAACATTGATTGAAATAAAAAATCATGGTTTTAGTTACTTTCATTGATCTTTTTTTTATAAATGCTTGAAATGGTGAAAATCTTTAGTCTTAAAATTTGTTAAGTTGACTATTTCAGAATTACATTTTTTCCAATCGAAATATTAGGTTCTTTCATTTCTCATATTTCTGCCTCGGAAAATTGTGTAACGTTAATGTTACACTTTCGATAATTGTTTTCCTTGAAAATCCTTATCGGTAGAAAATGAGAATTGACACATTGAAAAATGCGAAATTCATAAATTATATAAATATGACGTTCATTTCCAAGAGACAAAATTTTCAATGTTTTTGGACTTTTTTTCTATTTGAAAAAAATAATAAATTATGATTAAATGATGGAATTTTGTTTAGATCTGGGTGACTTTAGATCTCCTTCGCTACTGCTCGCAAGTTTGCAGTGAAATTTGCGACCACTTGAACATCCAGCTATTTCGAATAAACGTGAACCAGCACCGCTTGTTGTCGAACGCCAAGTACCCCGCGGTACCGGAAAAAAATGGTACTAACAGATCTCAACGTACTAAGAAAACCAAGTAGCTAAGAAATTTAACAAGGATTTGTAAAATGTGATAACGAATGACGCGCCGCCACAGACACACATTTTTGATTCTTAACCCCCGAACATAACCTACGGCGCGACACGTGTATATATTTTTATACCAAGCGTTTCAGCTCTCGTCCACATTTCCAAGCTCGCTTATTTTCTTCTCAGTTTTTATCTTTTTTCTATCAACTAACGAACACGTTCAAGGCCTGAAATATTAGCTTTCAGAATTTTGAGTTTTTGTGATTTCCAAATGCATAAATTTGCGAATAATCGAAAATTGGAATCAATTTCAAGATTCGTGTTTTATTGACCATTACGAATTAATTTATAAAAAAATTTTTTTTTAATTTTCTAAATTTTATTCTATTTTTCCTTTTTTTATCTACTAATAAACACGTTCAAAGCCTGAAATATTAGCTTGCAGAATTTTTAATTTTGGCGATTTCCAAATGCAGAGATTTGTTTTTTTTTTTTTTTTTTTTTTTTTTTTTTTTTTTTTTTTTTTTTTTTTTTTTTTTTTTTTTTTTTTTCTTTTTTTTTTTTTTTTTTTTTTTTTTTTTCTTTTTTTCTGAAAATCATCTTATTTGTTAATCAATCACTTGGTAGTAAATTTCGATAATTAATAATAATAGTTTCATGATTTTTTAACTGCATATCAAGATTTAATATTCAGTAATATTTTCAAAACATGAAGATAAAAAAGACTGAATAATTCAGATTCTCAAGAATTTTGAATGAAAAAAATTTTTTTTACACTATTTTGATTTTGTGGATTTTTGTGCAAAGATAATCCACGTCGTTTTTCACTTTTCTCTTCAATACTAAACATTGCGTGTGCTTGGCGAAATTCTTTCAGAACCTAACACAGCCATGTAAATAATAACAGTCAGGCTGCGCTCTAGAATAAATATTTTGCTGCGAAATTTTGAGCATTGATCGCTTGGATGTCTTTTCTTTTTGGGGGGCGAGTCACTGAAATAGACGAGAGCTTTTTTGGACATTGTACCTTGGCCTCGGTGGATTTTGTAACTTGTCGTTATTTGTACTTACCGTTCACATTTTATTGCAAGGTTTTTTCCTTCTATTTCACGGGAGTTTAGATTTCGACGTCAAAACGCCGGATAACGAGTATGTATCGCTGTTTGTACATTTGAGAAGCAACTTTTAATAAATTTGAACAGTTGTGTAACTGAGATTTTTTTTTGTAGGGCTTGGTTTTGGTAGTTTTTGACTTAAGTCCCTGTTAATTTCAGTCTAGACACGAGCGTTTACGCCTGTAAGTGCGAGAGAGAACTCTCTATCCTGCTCACTCATGCTTTGCCCTTTACTTTCCTCTCTTTCTGCGGAATAAATGGCAAAAAATTTTGAATCAACTTCATATTCCCGCCTTTTTTTCATTGGTGCCGCCATTTTTTCCGCGCCAATCAAAAAGGAGGGTAGGAAAATGACGCTACTCGACAAAGTTCCGGGCGTTGAAAAATCCCGATTTCAAATGCCCTGCTGACTGAAGGATCCGAAAGTGAAAGTCC
>JAPYZL010114971.1:0-10643 GCA_030522825.1 Platygaster orseoliae
ATACAGTTCGCACTCGTGAGCTATCGCCAATTTTGGCGAGGCCGATTTTGTCCCTCGCCTTCGGCTCGGGATAAAACCTTCGGCCTCGCCAAAATCGGCTATAGCTCCCAAGTACGAAATCTACTATTTCATTTTCTTTATATTTTAACAATAAGAATTTAAAAAAATTCATTAAAATTTGTGTAACCCATAATAATTTTTTATAATTGTTCAAAACTTTCAAGTTTTTTAATTCTTTTTATAAAACTAAATAAACCATACACTTTTCCAAAAAATATGATAATGATCACAATATACAAAGTTTATTTTTCATTCTTTATATGTATATTTGAAAAACAATAATTGGAAAAAATTCTTTAAATTTTGTGTAACTCATAATAATTATTCGTAATTGTTAAAAACTTACAAGTTTCTTAAATTTTATCATAAAACAAAAAAAACTATACACTTTTCCAAAAAATAAGATAATGATCACAATATACAAAATTTAATTATCATTTTCTTTATATTTTAACAATAATAACCGAAAAGAAAATCATTAAAATTCATGTAACTCATGATAATTTTTTGTAATTATTACAAACTTTTAAGTTTTTTGAAATTTTTCATAAAACTGAAAAAACCATACACTTTTCCAAAAAAAGTGATAATGTTCACAATATATTAAATTTATGAACAATTTCTGTAATTCTTTGAATAACTTATAAAATTATCAACTATTTAGAAAATTTTCAGTTTTTCAATTTTTTTGAAATTTACAAACATAATACAAACTATTCAAAGATTTAAGTTAGACTAAAATAATTAGAAAATTTGGAAATGAAAATCTTTGGTCATTACAATCTGGAAATTGTGGTCTCCTACCCAATAATTCCTATACCGAGTATGCATTTTGCAGGTTTTCTTTGAAGCCAAAAAAAACTTCCCCAAAAAACGATGAAGAGGACTTAGAATCCATAAAAGGTTACTACATGAATCGAGCTTCGAAGGAATCTATAAAATCTACAAGCTTGGAAACGATTTTCGAAGAGCAAGAAAGCGAAAATGGGGATGTGAAAATAGGAAAAAGAAAATTGAAGCGGCTTATTCAATTCAGTCAACAACCAGATAGCCCAAGCAATAACAAAATCAAGAAAAGGAAAGCTAAAATCAAAAAATTTTTTGGAAATGATAAAAAAAAAAGGTTGATCATTCAAAGCGTGTTGGATAAATTACGTACCCCGGCAAGTCATGAGCAGCAAATTAATCCATGACTTGGTTTTGCGTTTTTTTTTTTGTTACCAGTTGATTGAAAGTACGTATTAATTGGTGCTTAGAAATAAGCGATTAAAGTATGTTGGAAGTATTGTGTTCCCCATTTCGTATATTTTTTCAGTATTAAAAGTTTTCTACATGCTGATGAATAAAAATTTTCATTGTTCTTGAAAAAATGTTTTTTAAAACCTCCACAACGTCGATAACAAATTTTCTTTAATGGAAAAATAGATTTTTTCTAGTTTACAAGGATTGGATCACAGAATTATTGGAAATTCGTTATTGTTTATCAGGAACTTTGGCTATGCAACTTGTTGAACTTTTGTCGCATCCTTCATATTCGCCGAGTTTTAGTTGGTTTTCTTTGTATGTTTTACTGTCTGGGTTAACGCATACACATCGATTTTGCTCGACATTTGGTCCCTCAAAATAGATTCTGGGTACGCCTACCCAGTTTCGAGCAATGCCTCCACTGAAATCAATAATATTTAGATTATTTTATTTTGTTTTTGGATTATTTTCTTTATTTTATTTAGTATATTAAGGTTTATTTCAAATAATTATTTCTTGGAAATATAAAAACTTATTGAATTTTTTGTGAAGAAAAGTGATTTTTTTGCGTGGATTGAATTTATTTTTGTTATTTATCATACATTAAAATATTCATGATTTATTGTTTAAAAAACTCGAATTATAATGAAAATTATGAAAAATTTCAATGAGTTGAGAAAACTTTTAGAAAATTGAGAGAAATTCAAATAGTTAGAATTAGTTTGAAAAAAACATTGATCATTTGGAAAATCTTCAATTTTGGTATGAAATTCGAAAAATTTGGAATATTTCAGAAAGTTTCCATGAATTGTTGATAGTGTTTTTGAGTGTATTTGTTCGAAATATGCATAATTATTTTTTTTACTTTTCCATAAAAATTTAAAAAATATTTGAAAATTAAATGAGGTTTTGATGAGTTTTAAATGCTTGAAATATTGGTCAAAAATTTGGGAACTTTAAAAATTAAAAACACGTACAAAATCTGAAAGATTTTCAATAATTCCATAAAATTCGAAGAATTAAAAAATTTTTAAAGATATATTTTGAATATATTTTGTTGTTTGTATTTATTATTAGATGTTGTTTTTTTTTTTGTAAAAATCTGAAATTCTTGAATAGTGATCAAAAATTATAGAAAATTATGTATAAAGTTTAAAATATTTATTCTTTAATTTGGAAAAATTTCTACAGGTTGTATTACGTCTGAAATTTTGAAAAACTAAAAAACTTTTAAAATTTGTAGGATTGTTCATAAATTTCGTGAATTGTATTCATAATAATTTTTTTTTTTTTTGTAAATGTGTATGGCGTTTTTTTACATTTTTTTTTTAATTTTAAAAACGAAAAATCTTCACGAATTAGACATATTTTTAATAATTATTGTTTAAATAGAAAGAAAATATAAAAAGCAATTAAAATTCTAAAGATTTTCATATACTAAAAATTTTTAAAATGTGTTGAATTTCGAATAATATTCATGAATTTTCCAGATCGTGGCAAGTTTTCATAAATTTGTGGATTGTAGTTTTTATTTTATTTGTTTAAGATGTGCATAATCATTTTTTTCACTTTTCCATAAAAATTTGGAAAACTTAAAAATATTTGAAGAAAGGTTTTGATGAGTTTTAAATATTTGAAATATTGGTAAAAAATTTTAGAATTTAAAAAATTAAAAACATGTACAAAATCTGAAAGATTTTGGGAATTCTATGAAATTCGAAGAATTTACAACATTTCAGAAATATATTTTGAATATTTTGTTGTTCGTATTTATTATTAGATGTTTTTTTTTTTTTTTTTTTTTTTTTTTTTTTTTTTTTTTTTTTTTTTTTTTTTTTTTTTTTTTTTTTTTTTTTTTTTTTTTTTTTTTTTTTTTTGAAAACTTTCTATAGATTGTATTATGTTCGAAATTTTAAACTTTTGATAAACAAAAACTTGTAAAATTTGCATGTAGGATTGTTCATAAATTTTGTAAATTGTGTTCATTATAACTTTTTTTATTTGAAAATGTGTATGGCGTTTTTTACATTTTTTTCAAAAGTTTTGAAAACGAAAAATCTTTATGAATTGTACATATTTGTTATAATTATTGTTTCAATAATAAGAAAATAAAAAGCATTGAAAATTCTGAAGGTTTTCATAAATCTTAAAAATTTGTTGAAATGTGTTGAATTTCGGATAATATCCATGAATTTTACAGATCGTGGCAAGTTTTCATTAATTTGTGGATTGTGTTTTTATTTTATTTGTTCGAGATGTGCATTATCATTTTTTTTACTTTTCCATAAAAATTTGGAAAACTTACAAAATATTTGAAGAAGAAAAAAGGTTTTGATGAGTTTTAAATATTTGAAATATTGGTAAAAAATTTGGGAATTTTAAAAATGAAAAACATGTACAAAATCTTTTTTTTAATTTGATTTTCAATAATTCTATAAAATTCGAAGAATTTACATTTCAGAGATTTATTTTGTATATATTTTGTTGTTCGTATTAATTAGTAAATGTTTTTTTTTGTTTTTGTGAAAATCTTTAATACTTGAAAAGTAATGAAAAATTATATAAAGTTTGACAAATTTATTATTGAATTTGGAAAGTTTTCTATAAGTTGTATTATGTCTGAAATCTTGAACTTTTTAAAAACTAAAAAACTTTCAAAATTTGTAGGATTGTGCATAAATTTCGTAAATTGTGTTCATAATAATTTTTTTTTGCAATTATTATTGTTAAAATAATAAGAAAATAAAAAAAGCATCGAAAATTCTATAGATTTTTATAAATCTTAAAAAAATTTTTCAATGTGTTGAATTTCAGATAGTATATTTATGAATTTTTTAGATCGTTGCAAGTTTTTCCAAATTAAAAACAAATTTTCACAAGGATCAAGTCAAAAAATTGAGGAAATTTCAAGAAAAATCTGGATTATAAGAAAACCTTGAGAAATGTTGTAAATTGTTAAAAGTTTCGTTTTTATCAAACTACAAACTATTAATTTCAATCCACAATATTTTCGTGTATTTCACTTTTACGTCCTTACAATTATCTCAAATAAAAAATTATTTCTCTTACAGAAATAGTCCATAAGTTTGAAAATTCAATAAAAATTTAGAATTTGAGGAAATGTTTAAAATTGAATAAATTCCTCAAAATTTTGACGATTTTGCAAAACTACAATTTGTAAGTTCATGCATTTTAACGTTGATATTTTTGGTTGTTTTTGTTTTTCTAGAATTTTCCAGATGTGATTATGTTTCCAGTAATTGAACATTTACCAACTACTTAAAATCATTATTTAGCCGTAAATTAATTTTATTATTTTTTTATTTTACTGGTTATACCTCAAAATTCGATATAACTACACTTATTTATTAAAATTTTCTGTTTTTAAATTGCAGAATTCACAAATTTGATACAAAGTACTATGTACTTTATACCTAATATAAAAATATTATAACAAATATAAAAATCAATATTCTTATAATTTAAATAAATTATCAATTAAATATTATAATAATATAATAATAAATACCATAAATATACCTTTTATCTGTACACCAAACTCTGGTTCCTGCATCTGCAGTCCATTCTATGTTACATGGTGGCAATTGGGCTTTGGTTTCTTCTTCTTTCGTTTTTTTGGTTTTCATACGTTCAACGATTTTGAAAACGTCTTTCAATTCTTCAGTAGGATTTCCATTTTTATCGTAGTACCTTCCATTCAATTTTCCTGTACCAAATTTGTATCAAATTAAGACAGTGCAAGTTATTACCAAGAAAGGAACTTTTTTTATGTAATTAAAAAAATTAAAAAGAGCAATACCTTTGTAAATGTAGTTTTCATCATAAAAAAATGTCCAGTCATACAACGCAAAAACTTGACGTTCTGATAAATTTGAAATATCGTCTATTAATCCTTCCTCTGAAAATTCACCTGTAATGAAGGCTGCAGATGCATCACGACCTTGAAAAATGAAATTTACAAATTAAAAAATTTATTTGTTTAAATCTATTCAGACTTTTTTTATTTTAATTCACATTTTATATTGATTTAATATTCGAATTAAAAATACGTGGATTTTTGCAAAATATGTCAAATTCTCGGATTTAAAATCTGATGGAGAATTTACTCTGATTTTTAATAATGTTTTTGTGTTATTTTTATAAATAGTTTTTACGTCAAATAATTTTCAAAATATGAAGGTCTTTATTTAAATAGACTTTTAAATGTTATAATTACTCGTTATTGCATAAATTTTATATTATTAATCACCAAGAGGTAAAAAAAGTAATTTTTCAAGTCCATTGTGGCAAAAAAAGTTTTTCGCACCAAGAGAAAAAATTCACCCAAGAGAGAAAGTTTTTTACTACACAAACGAGTGTTATAATGATTTTTTTTATACACCAAGTGGGTGAAAAGTAATCTTTTTGCAAAACACGCACAAAAAAGGTGCTTCTTGCACCTGAAAACAAACACAAAGAACGTGCATTTCCAACCCGCGGTTTGTTTTCGATCATTTCGATGTGGGTGTCACGTTTTAATGCGTGTTTTTGATTTTTATTACCTAGGGGTAGTTTTTATTACCGACAGACGGTGCGTTTTAATGCGTGTTTTTGATTTTTATTACCTAGGAGTAGTTTTGTTTACTGACAGACGGCGCGGTGCGCCGTGTCGGAAATGCACCCCCTTCGTGTTGATTTTCTGGTGCGAGAAAGCACCTTTTTGTGCGTATTTTGCAAAAAATGTTGTTTGTAACTCGGACCTGAGGCGTGGCTTTGTTCTCTGACCAATTTATCAGCCTCGGCTACGCCTCGGCAGATAAATTGGCCCTCGCCCAAAAAGCCACGGCTTAGGTCCTAGTTACAAAATATACTATTTTATTCCGTCGTCATAAAAATTTTTTTTTTCTATTATTCTTAATTTTTTAAGATAAGAATTTGAATATAATACTAAATTACACTAAACTTTCCAATTTACAGTATTTTATAAATGTTGTTTTTCAATAAACAAAAGAGTTGAACAGTAATTTACTACTAATTTGAGTTATGAATTAATTGATTTTGTTTTTTTGTAAACGTATGTGTGAAAAATTTTTTTTTTTATTCATCAGAAAATTTTAGAAACTGTTCACATACTGAATTATCTTATTTTTCAAAAAAAAAAAAAAAAATGAAGAAATAAAGTATGTTTATTTATTGAATTCCAAGATTTTTAGTATCCATAAAAATAAAACCTTGCTGTTTAGATTTTTACATTTACGAAAAAACAAGAGTTGTTTAAAAGAAATATTAACAAGTTTAAAAAACTTTTGAATTCCAATAATTGTGTGCCAGTTTCTGGAAAAATTTTTTGCTATTATTTTCTGAAATTCTAAAACTTCAACTATTTTATCAAAAAAAAAATTTTTTTGTTTCCCCGTCGATAACAATAAAAAATTTCTAAAATAATATATATATTCAGGGTTATTATAAAAGTAGAGTTTCCCAATATTTGTACTAAAAAATTATAAGCTAATTTTCGAATTATAATAAGAAGCATTATGATTTGTTGGCAAATTCAATTTTCCTTTTAATCTTTTACGATTTCTTAAATAACTTTTATGCGTGAAATTGTAGAAAAAAAAAAAAAAAATTAAAAATTTACTGGACTTCAGGTAAATACCGAAATTTCAAATATTCACTATTTTAGTGATGATATTCTCTAGTAACTGTGATTTTTATAAAAATCTTTATAAAAAAGTCTATTTTTTATAAACTGATTTCATAAAAACTTTATAAAAAAATGTCAGTCTCATAAAACTGTTTTCATAAAAAATATCGATTTTTATAAAATTGTTTATACAGTACGAAACTTTATAAACTTTGTTTCATAAAAATAAAGTTCTTTATAAAACTGTTTTTATGAGAACCGAAAATTTTTATAAAGTTTCTATAAAATTGAGTTTTTTATAAAGATTTTGCAAGTTTTTACAGAAATCACAGTTACTAGAATATTGGATAAAAAATACTGAATTCCACGCAAATTTTGCATGCAAATGTTTGCACACAAGTTTTCACAAAGTTTGCACAATATTTGCACATTAATTAAATCTTTTTTTTATGCAACTTCAGGTTTATATCAAAAGATTTACTTCATTTTACGAATCGATCGCATATTCGTTATTTCAATTTTCGAAATCGATTGATTTCGAGTCATTGAAATACGTATTTTTAATACCTCAGAGTGAATTTTCACTCTGCATCGAGTTAAAATACGTCCACTTAAACTTAGAGTGAAACTTAACTCACTTTTTTAAAATGCAATCTGATGAAAATTTAAGTGTGGAATTCAACAACTGTAAAAGTAAAAATTCAGTCTTTTACAATGAATTTTTTTCACTTTTATAAATAAATTGAATTTCCACTTCTTTACTCGATAAAGAGTGAAAATTCACGCAAAGTAATTTAAAGAAAAATAATTGAAATATGAATGAATCATAGGACAAAAATGCTAAAAGTTCCAATAGTTCGATTACCTATAAAACCGTTATAGGTCCCACCGGGCCCATAAAACTTGGATCCGGATGACACGTCGTAGACTTTCCCCAGTATCGACAAATATAAACCACTTTCAACGTTATTGAAAAACCCAAGCTCTTTCAACGAGAAAATTTTATCCTCATTTTCCGAACCTGAACTCGCGCTCGTTTCATTCCAAAATCCATCGTAAAAATTTTTCACATTGGCGAAAACGTATTCTCTCACGTTTTCGACGTACTCGTTTTTCGAATTGTACAAAATGTAAAACGCGGCTGAGAACAGGAAAATGGAAAAAGATTTTGTGTCCATATCTGTATGCACTTGGGGTAAAATATATTTTATTTTATCGGTTTTTTTAAAAAACGTTTAAATTAGGTCTGAGCTCTTCGAAGGAGAAACGATAATTAAAACGAGTATCTTGAAACCGGAAATTGAGAAACGTAGAGAAATAGATTCGAATACATAAATTATAGATATTATGATTACGGAGGTGAAACTGTAACTGGAGAGGCAAAGTCCAGCTAAGTCATCGTTACGGAGCGTTTAAAAGAAAGAGGGGCCGAACGAGAAGGCCCAAGGATAGTCAAGGAGAGTTGAAGAGAGTGCACAAGAGTGCAAATTTGTGGTTCAACACATTCTTGGAATAGGAATCAGGTTCCAGGTTTTTTTATAAGAGGGCGCTTCCAAAGGCGCTAAAGAAGTTCAGGTTTTGAAATACAAACCAAGTAGTACATAGCATCATAACTGCAAAAATCCAGATGGAAACTCAAATTGGAAACTTTATTTCGAAAATTTCAAACAAAACGACAAAGAAAATGAGTTTCACCATTTTAAAATAAGCGTATAGGAATTTTTGTCTATTGTCTGATGAAATTTGAGTGAATTTATTTTGAACATCGAATTTATCAAACAATGAGTAAAGAAAAAAATTTTTTTTTATCGAAATTGTTGCCCGATAAAAATTTACACAGTTGACAAGTTGTATCAATTTTTTTAAATTGCTGATATCGTTAGTTTATTAAAAAAATATTAGATACGTATTTTTTCTTTTTGATATATCTCAAAAATTGACGGAGATACATCGTTTTGAAAAAAAGTTCGCGCCGTTTACTCAGTTCCTAGGGTTCTTAGTCACCGCCATTTTGGCTGTGGCGCGAACAATTCAAATGCTACTTTCCAATACTTAAGTTGAAAGCATAAATATGTTCTAAATGTGTCCTTAAAAAGTGGGAATATGTCTAAAACTTGAATAACTTTATTTTTTCTGTTGAGCGTTAATCAACAATGTATAAACAAGTAGTCCATAACATCACAACTGCATTCATCCAGATGGAAACTCAAATTGAAAATTCGGAAATTTCAAACAATACGACGAATAAAATAATGGTTCATCATTTTGAAATAAGCAAATAGGAATTTTCGTCTATTGTCTGATGAAATTTGAGCGAATACTGTCGAAAATACATCATTTCATTTTAAACATTGAATTTATCAAACAATCAGTAAAGAAAAATTTTTTTTTATCCAGATTATTGTCCGATTAAATTTTATAGAATGGACAAGTTGCATCAATTTTTTAAAATTGCTGATATCGTTAGTTTATCAAAATATATCGGATACGTATTTTTTCTTTTTGATATATCTCAAAAATTGACGGAGATACATCGTTTTGAAAAAAAGTTCGCGCCGTTTACGCAGTTCCTAGGGTTCTTAGTCACCGCCATTTTGGCTGTGGCGCGAATAATTCAAATGCTCCTTTTGAAAACTTATGTTAAAAGCATAAATATGTTCTAAATGTGTTTAAAAAGTGGAATATGTCTAAAACGCGAATAACTTCATTTTCTCTGTTGAGCGTTAATCAAAAATTTATATAAATTAAATATTTCATCTGAAAACTATTTCTCTTATACTGAAAATTTTTTTTTTCATACATGAAAATTTTTTAAATGTTTATATAATAAATATAAATCATGTTTTTATTATACAGGGTGTACCGAAATCCCCGTACCAAAAAGAAATCCAATATTCCTTCCTAAATTTTAAGTCGAAAAGTCCTTTGCCATTTTTCAAAATTCGCAGAAATGATAGAGTTATTCAAGTTTGAAATTTAAACAATAAATGCACTTTTTCGAGGAGTGGGGATTAAAATCACGGGCCAAACTTTAGCTTAATTTTCTTCATATTTTACCGAGTCGAAAAGTCCTGGGCCACTTTTCACATAACTCAAAACCAAAAAAGATATTCAAGTTTGAAATCTAAGAAATCTGATTGGTTGAAACTTCTAACTCAAAAACCTTTTTTGATTTTGAGTTCTGCGAAAAGTGGCAAAGGACTTTTCGACTCAGAAAAATATGGAAAAAATTTGAGTAAATTTTGGTACGTTTTTATTATCCCCACTACTCGTAAGATCGTTTGAATTTCAAACTTAAATAACTTTTTTGATTTTGAGTTTTGTAAAAAGTGGCAAAGGACTTTTCGACTTGAAATTCAAAAAGGAATATTGGATTTCTTTTTGGTGCGGGGATTTTGGTGCACCCTGTATATTGTCCATGTTATAGTATTAGTATCTGTATAGTATTAGTATCTATAGTATAGTATCTAAATATAATCACAATATTGCTGAAGTTTAAATCCACCACCCTGGTAAAAAAAATATCTTGTTAATGGCCGCCAGTAGATAAAAGATATCTAATCGATATCTTTTCAAAGATATCATTTTAAGACGTACAGTATATGTTTCTCAAATGTCTTACGTTGGATATCTTTACATGTACAATAGGGAAACATTGGAAAGATATTTTTTATTGGAGAATTATGTCTAC
>JAPYZL010114988.1:0-22060 GCA_030522825.1 Platygaster orseoliae
CATGAGTACCAACATAACGCTACCAAAAGATCAAAAATCGAACATACGTAGCCCGCGAAAATTCAAAATTCGCGATACTTTTTGAACAAACCTCGTACAATACAATTTCCATATTTAGAAATACGATGAAAATTTCTTATTTGACGAATCACAGTTCTTGAAATGTTATTGCAAAAATCTGGAAAATAAACTGAAAGATTGCAAAAATATTACACAAACGTGTTAAAAAAAAACATCATACTGTCAATTTTCGACGAAAATTTCCTTATCACAAAACGTTTTCCAAATTTTCTTGCACGGTGTAGAAAATGTAGGTGGGGGAGGGAAGTTAACTGATTTTGAAAAATAAAACTCAACATTTTCAACACAATGAAATTATTTGCGTTATCTGAATAATACAATAAATTATAATCAGTGAAACAAGTCATTTTTTATTTGAATTTTGATTTTATTTATTATTTATAAAAAAGCCTAATTTTTTTGTAAGTTGAATAAGTAATTTTAGGAGAAAGAATAAAATTTCTAAATCTTTCGATTGCTCATAGAAACTTATTTTTAGACTCCATAATCTACTGATGGTAAGAGTCAGTTTTTTCTATTTTCCAAATCATTCGAAAAAGTACTCATGTTCAACTTTTGAATTCTTGAGTTTTGAAATTCACAAATAAAATCTTTTAGCACTTTATTTTCCAAAATAATCAATATCTATTTTGAGAATTAGATGCTTTCTTCATTTTACAAAAAAAATGTTATGTGTAAATAAATTTTTCGTTTTTTTGTTTACAGAGTCGTGACAGTTGGCAAGGCCATGACAGCGATCAGGTAAAACTCAATAACAATCTTTTTCTTTGAAGCTTCGGCAATGTGTGCGATACGCTTAAGATTCACAGTACTATACCTACATCCTTATATTTTCAACAAAGAAATAAATAAATTGTGATTTTTTTGGATCGCAAAAGTATAAATCGAAACCTATTTTTACACAAATACCACTAAGGTAACCAAAAATTATTTCTTCAATTAAACATTATTTCAATAAATTTTTTAACTTCCAGTGCTGTTAATATAATTCATATCCCAATTATCATATCAAATCGTGAATTTTTTCACATAGCAAACATTATTTTTCATTTCCTGCTTAAACAAATTTTGTTCTTCCAAAATAATAAAAACGTACTGCGAATTGTGCATGAATTATGCCTTTATCTTTAACATTTACAAACTCCAATAATTACGCTTGCCTTTTAAGTAATAACGCAAGATAAAAAAACGCGAATAAAAATTATGGAGAGGAATAATTTAATCGTCCATTTAAATCAGTTTGAACTGGTGTAAAAGCACGAAAGTCTTACAATATGCACGCTTTACCTCAATTTCCCCGTGTACCTATTAAGTGCGGTAGCGAAAAGAAAGAGAAATTAGCCGGGGATATCGAGCCACGAGAAATTGCCCCTCGCTGCAGACTAATTCTTCGTCCAACTTTATCAACTTTTTAACGTCGAGCTTTTCCCGTTCAAGGAATGAAAAATTACGTTAAATCTTGAGGAATGTATGAGGAAAGAATCAAATTATCAGAACACGTGACTTGAGCCTACTGAATATTTAATACGTATTAAACAATCGTTCAAAGTCATTTAAACTGGATACGAGAACGATTTTTACGAAAGTTATAAAATGAAACTATTCATTGTTTTTTCTACCTTCCATGAATTGTGAACATTATTTTCATCGAAAACCCTGTTATCATGAAAATCGCAAAAAAATAATTATAAGTATCTTAATAGTTCATTACTTATTCTTACTATTTAAGTTATTACGTGAAATAATTACTAATATATCTGAATTTCGGGAGAGATTTAAGCCCCTAAGACCCACATTTGTCTAGTTGTAAGCGCCTGTATTGAAGTCGTACATTTTCTGAATAAGTGGAATTTTCCCTTTGAGAAATTCTCTGAAACATTGAAACATACATGTTGCCACAAAAGTACGATTAGTTTGGTGGTTTTGGGGCAATGACGGAAACGAATGAGCCTCGCGAATTCGCCCTGGCCAAGCCACAGGTCGCTGGTTGCTTTTGTTTCTGCAGTAATTGCACTCACAAATATCTCCGGCGCGCCATTAAATACTGATGGAAAGTCGAAAGTCGCGTATTTCGAAGCCTTTTTCCTGAAATTCTAGAATTTCTTCGACTTATTCCACAGAAAATTTTTTATTGTTTTTAAATTTACTGTGATCATTCGTAGTTTTTTTTTTTAACGTTTTTATGACTTGTGACACGTAAATTGTTTTGTATTTCTGATATTATAAATTTCGTGACAATAATTGAAATTTTTTTGTACGTACATTGATTTTTTATTTAGTCTTGATGTGTGAATGGATTTATTAAAATTAAGAAATTCCAGAAACATAAATGTATTCCGTAGAATTTATTTTCATAATTTTTAAATTTACTGTGGTCTTTCAGAATTTATTTTTTTAACGCTATTATTATTTTTAAAACATAAAATGTTCTGTGTTTCTGATATTCGAATTTCACGATAATAAATGAAGTTTTTTTGTATACTGACTTTTATTTAGTTTTGATTCCTGAACGCATATGGTCCAATTTTCGTTTTTATTTTTATTCAAAAATTCCCTCGATATCTACAACAGATTTTTTTTTTAATTTTTAATTTACTGTTGTTATTTGTAGTTTCTGTTTCCAACATTTATATTGTTTGTAATGCGTAAAATGAATTGAATTTATGAAATTGTTCAAATTTTGAAATTATCTCAACATATTCCACGGGACTTTTATTAATTATTACAAATTTTCAACAATGTTATTGTTCGTATGATGTAAAAGTTTCTGTATTTTTAAATTTTTGATTCCGTGATAATATTTAGAATTATTCTTTCTGGATTTTCATTTAGTTTTAATGCGTGAAAAGGTTTGTTTGAATTCACGCATCTCTTTAAATTCAGAAATTGTTCGACATATTCCACGAGACTCTTATCATTATTTTCAAATTTACTGCTATTATTCGTAGTTTCATCTTTCAACATTTTTATTGTTTGTAATACATAAAATATTATGTATTCTGTTTTCTAAATTTCATGATATTTGAAATATTTTCGTATATTGATTTTTTATTGAGTTTTGATGCGTGAATACATATTTTTACATTTCTAGTGATTTTTTGAAAACGAAAAATGCGTCCTATCACTAGGTTATTCATTTTTTGTTTATTTGTTTTTGTAATTTAAGAATTTATTCCAAGATTTTTTAAGTATTTTATTTATTTTGAATACATTAGATTTTATGGCTTTCCATAACATTTTTTCTTCAATTCAACACTTTTCCTCACTTCAAAGTGGCCTACGTGCATTAGTATGCACATTCATAAATCCTCGAGCTTTTTTTTCATACCGCACGAATTTTCCATTACAAAAAATTTTTCTACCGCAATTTTCGAACGCATTTTTAATTTTTGAAGACTCTGCTAAAGTTCAAGAAACACTGGTAAATTTTTTCCAAGTTCTGTAAAAAAAGTGCATTCCCCGGCGCAGCCACAAATTCTGGGAGAAACGGAAAGCGTTCAAAAACGAAGTCAAGCGCTTAGTGGGCATTTAGAGTAAAGTGAAATGGCGACTTCTTGAATTGTCCCTTAACTGCACTTGCACTACTTAATCTCGACGAGGTTTTCCTACTCTTGAACTCTCACAAAGGTGCTCCGTTTCCCAGTTACATTTAGACGGGCCGGAATTCCAACGACTTATACACCAGCCCATTCACGACTTTTACGCTCGCTCCATTAAATTACAGAATTTACGTACCACGCCAGAATTATCTAAAAAGCTTTCCATTATTCTCCCCATCGAAGAAGCAATAGTATTTTCATAACATAAGATTCATCAATAACGATCCTTGAAAATGATTGTCACAGGAAAAAAAGTCGGATCGAATAATAGTTCAATTTTTCTGCCTATCTTGAAGCTCTCATCGGAAACTGTAAATACATGAAAGTATAATTGATGTATAACGTAAAATACAAATTGTTCATTAACTTATTGTCTTTTAATGCAATTATGAATTTAAAATGAAAAGCTCGAGGTTTGTTCATACGGAATTTCTGGGAATTAATTAAAAAGCTTGCAGCGATTTGCTGATGTAAATAAAATAACTGGAAATCAGGAATTGGAATTTTAATCAAATGAATTAAATCTGTCGAATAACTTGATGTTTCTATTTAAAACAAAAATGTATTGAATTAAGTAGAACGTCTCAGGATATTGTCTGGCACCTTATTTTCGAGGTTCTAAGTGTTTTCCACCATTCTAAAAATTCATAAAGGTTTCCTGAAATTTTCAAAATCCTCGTGATTGTTCAAAAGTATCAACAATCACTGGAATTTTCAATTTTTTTTCCCAAATTTGTAACATCCGTATCACGAACTATTGACAAATTTCTGAATTATATCATAATTTGTCTAACTCAATAAGGCTTTTACTATAATTTGATAATTTTCATTTTTTCATTGTAGTCATTATATTCATTAAATTATATAACAGGCTCATTATATATATCGTCATGTGCAGTATTTTTTTTTAAGTAATTTCAAAAGTATTTTAATAATCTTATTTTTTCCGAAAATTCCTAACGATATAATCATGGTTAAATATCGAAGGAATTACTAGAATTCGGATAATATTTTCAGAAAAGTGATAAGATTTTCCGGAAAATCTTTTTCTTCCCTCATTTGTAATTGAAAATTTAGAGATTGTATCTACTGAATCCTAAAACTTATAAAAATTGATGAAATTTGTTATAATTGTTTGAGGTTCTAGATTCATACTTGAATTTTGAAAATTATCAACGAAGTCCATTCAGTAGAATTTCTTTTATTATTCAGAAAAATTCAAAAGGCATTACACAGTTTCTATTATTTTATGGGATTCTCAAAAATTTCCATCATCTATAAAACCTATCAACGTCTTTTCATGATTCTACGATTTTTTGAATTTTCGAGAGTTATAAACAATCCTTTAACTTTTGAATGTTTTTTTCAATTTTCCTATTTAGTAACATCCTTACCCAAACTATTAACAACTTTCTTAATCAGATCCGAATTTATCTAACTCCATCAGGTTTTTCGTAAGTCTTGTAACTTTTTTTATTATCAGAAATTGATCGAAAAATAAGGTGACGTTTTCATGCATATTTTAAAGTCTTATTTATTGATGAACCCAATCTACAAAATTGAATAATCTTTTTCTTAACTTTTTTATTGTTCGATTATAAATAATATTGATCATATTAATAATATAAGTGTTTTTTATCAATGTTTTTTAAGGTACGAATAATCATATAATAAATTTCTCATAAAGATGAAGTTATGTGTTTAGTTTACAACAGGTGTTACAAAAGTATAAACATGAGCACTTATTTCAAAAGTATTTTAGCAAATGTCTTTTCCTCTAATATTCTCTACGCTATAGCTTCCTCAATCCAAGTTTATTTAATTCAAAAGAGTCTATAGAATTCGGATGACATTTTAAGAAAAGTGATAAGATTTTCTGTAAAATCCAGTTCCACCTTAGTTCATAATTTAAAGTCCAGTACATGCAATCTGCTCACAATAGGAATATCAGAAATTCGCGTGCAAAGATTTCCCGGTAGACCAGCTCACGAAAAGCTCAGACAAAACGAGAGCTTTTCTTTGTGATTTCATGCTTTTCTTTGTGCTTCCTCGACATGATGAGAAGAGGAAAAAGAGTGAAAAATGTAAAAGCTCTTGTAGAATAATCCAGAAAAGGGGAAGGAAAGTGACACCTCTCAAAGTTCGACGGCGTTTCTAAATAGAGTTTATGCCACTTGAACAGCGTTCCTCGTCCTTTTTCCTTCGTTTACACAAGCTCTGAAAAAATTAGAGTTGGCTCTAGGAATTCTTTTCATTAGCCTTAATCAGAATTTTCGAGTATTTGAAGAATGTTGAAGGTAATATAAGTAGTTAAGTGCAGACGGGTAGGCAGATAAGGGTTTTGAGGGTTCAAACACCCCCCGAAATTGGAATCAAATATAGGAAAGTAATGATAGTAAACAGATTTAATGAGAATGTAGGTATGTATATTTTTGCATATAATAGTGTTATGTATATTTCAGCCTTGTTGTTAACGTGCATGCATATTTTCTAAATTTTCTGAGAAAAAGTTCAAGTTATTAGCGAATTCTGTCAAGAATCATGAAAATTTTGTACGTTCATTCATACAGTTGAAACACGATACATAAAAAATGTTTTGAAGAAAAGACACTGCCTTTTATTTGGAAGTGTTTGAAAGTTTGAAACAACATATTGTAATTTGTGTAACCAATACGTTGAATTTGACGGTGAATGAATGATAATTAATTTTTAGCATACATTTTCATTTCGTAATTTCTAATTTAGGTGTATGTTTTGCACAATTAAAAATTTTTTTTGAATATGTAATCGATTTTCCATGACTATTTTTGGGCACGTTAATGGCATCTTTTGTGCATATTTGCATGCATTTTTGCTTTGCTCTTCGTTCATATTTTTATGGACGCTGATAATAAGTAACGAAAGTAGAAACATCAAAAATAATGTTGAAAAATACCGATGATAAATAATAGAATAGGTAACGATCATGAAACATGCATACTAACTGAATTTTAGAGAACGTAAATAATGGTTACATGTGACTTCTAGAAGTTAACAGATGTTTAGAATTTTTTAATTTCACTGATCAAAAAATTCTTGGCTAACAATTTTTTTTTGAAATAGAGTTCTCATTATAAATTTTTAGCTAGGAAAATGTGGAAAATAAAAATTTTCAGAATTATTCCAACCCAGTGGTCAATGAAAAATAATAACAATTTACGAAAATGCTAAAAATCCAAAATAACTTTGAACCTTGCAGCATCAAGTTCTGGAAATCAAGATAAAAATTAATTACGATTCTATAACATCTTGCAAATTAGAGCAATTCTGAAGAAATACTTCAAGTAATAGAATTCAATGGAAGAATTGTTCTTTAAAAATTCTGAACAAATACCTACATCATCTATGAACTTCAAATTCTAAGGCATCAACGTCTAAAAAGCGTATATAACAATTATTAATAATACTATAAATCTAGGAATATACAAGAAAACACAAAAAAAAACATGAATATTACAAACATACGATTATACAAAAAATCTGCGAAACATGAAAAGTTTATATATCTGCGATATTCCCCGAAACATGAAAAATGACTTTCAATCAGTCGAAATTTAAATACAAGTGCATTAAATTCTCAAAATCTGTATAGCAACCTATAAAAATACTCCAAATGTATAAGAATACTACAGAATCTTTCAAAATTTTTTACATCTTCCAAAAATGCTAGAAACACTAAAAATCTACCAAAATTCAAAAACTATGTCGATACTTTTAATTTTATTCAAAATTTTTTTAACTTAGGGTCATAGAAAATATCATCCTCAAAATCTCCAGAAATAAGTAGAAAATAAATTTAATTTTCTGAATTCTAAAAAATACGAAAAAAAAGAAAATCAAACAAAGAGTACTGAGAGTCTGTAAAAAAACACTATTTTCTAAAGAATTAGCTTGAATACTCAAAATCGTTAAAACTTTTATTTCTGTAGCATAAAATTTCAGAAGTCTCTGAAATATCGGAAATCTGTGTCTATATATATATATATATATAAATATATTTATTTTTTTTTCGAGTCTATGAATATAATCAAACTTTTTCTAACTTTGATTCCTACATCATGGAGATGATCAAATCTTAAAGAGCAGAAAAGAAATCCTTTATAATATCGAAAAACGCTTCAAGTTGTACAAACACTTCAAAAATTGCGAAATCACGAAAAGTATTAGAAAAAAATTTCAACATCAGTGACTAGAAAATCACAGTAATCGCATTTCAATAATAAGCTTATTGAAATACTATTTTATCCGTACTTTTTCAGAATAGAATGAAAATTTCATCAATACAATTCTTTATCCAATTAATTTTAAATTTAACTGAAATCTGCATCCAAACCCAAAAAATTAAAGATATTTCACTTTTGAAATTCCCATTACACTAGGCTGAATGCAGAAAAAATTTATGTAATTGTACTTCATTTCTGCGTAAAATGTGTAGATCATGCAACATTCTCGTATATTTTGATGCATAATTTTCCTTAACAACCGTACCACACACCTGAAACAATAACTTGAATTACCAACACTCGCAACATTATTTTCCACCAACTTTTCTACACAGCTGACGCCCCCATCAGCATCCCACATTTGGCAGTGACCAAAGCTGCCTCTTAAAACCCAAGAGCCGAAACGTAAAATTTGCCATCGTTAACATTCACTGCTCGAGCTAACGCACAAGTTTAAATTCTCGTTCCATTCCCCCCTCCAACCCCCTCCCCTTCCCAACTTTCCCTCGAAAAACCAATTTCATCGTGTGTAATCAACTTCATTGCAGTTTCATTTCATACCCTCGTGAGAAAAATTTCACTTCTTTTTTTTTTGCACAACTAACGCTCAACTTTATTTTTGCTGCTGGGGTTGCGCACTTAACGAGGTGCTTTTCGCCCGCTTCTAACAACGCATTGACTAATTTTCGTAGCTCGGCAATTTTAATTTCATACTTTACAGAGGTTTTGTTTTTCTTGCGGTACACAGGTTCGTGCAAAAGCCGAAGAGCCCGCAGCCAAGCGTTCGCGCGTATCACCGCCATCACCGTAATTTCGACCCGGCTGGCATGCTGCATTTTTCTGTTTTTTTTTTCTTTTTATCATCATTTTCGATAATTTTTTATTTAGTTTTGCAATAATAAAGTTTTTTATCATTGAGTTTGTTCTGCAGTTGTTATTTTATTTTTCGTGTATCTGAAGTTTCGAACATGTAAAATTGAACAGACATAAAAATGTATGTATTTGTTTACTCGTAAAAAAAAACATCAATTTTTTGACGAAAGTGTTAAAATTATTAATGTTACCGTTAATTTTGTTTTAATGTTTCTGCAACTTTTAAAAGATAGGTAATACTTATAAGTGTTCGCCAAAAATGAAATAGAAATCGTCAATTTAGTTTTGACTATCATTAAAAGAATTCATGATTTAGATTTATGTGGCTTTCGTTTTGTTTATGTTTTTTTAAATTTAGACGTTTGTAACTTCAGGTAAATATTTTGTAATTTCACAGTGTTGTTTTTGTATCGCTTTTGCAGTTGATCGAGTGTTGTGTTGGTGGTATTGTTGGATTTATTTATATTTTACAGAATTATAATAAGAATTTTAGGCAGATATTAAGTTTAAGCAGAGTGGTTCAAAATATTTTCGATAAATGTTGAATATTTAAGATATTAACACATACTTTTAGGAATTTCTAGTAAATATATGTATCAATTGCAATATAAAGTTACACATACATACCATCATTTATAGTTATTAATTTTTTTACTTTTTTACCAGGCTTTGCATTAATAAAGTTTTCTTATTATTGAATATGTTTGATGGTTTTTATTTTTTTGGCTCATTGTGTTTTTTTTTTCGATTTTGCAGTTAACCAGGTCTGGATGTGACTATTATTTGTTGAGTTTATGGATATTTTTTAAGGTTCTAACAAGGATGTGAATTTTCGATAAATGTTTAATATTCATGAGATTGTAAAAAATTATTATTTTTTCCAACTTATGGTTATCATTTTCAATATAATCTAAAATTACATATTCACCGAATAATGTTTCATTGTTTTTTTTTAGACTTTTTAGTTAAGCTTTGCATTAATAAATTTTTTTATTTTTGAATATGTTTGGTGCTTGTTTTTTTTTGTTTATGATGTTTTTTGTATCGTATTTTCCAGGTGATCGGAGTTGATGTCTCTGTTATTTGTTAGATTATTGAATATTTCATAGGGTATTACAAAAGTGCTGATTTTTGGTAATTGCTTAACATTTATAAGATCGTTAAATTAATTTTTTTTACAATGTGAGGTCATAATTTTCATAATAATAACTCAAATCACATATTCAATATACAGAGTGTTTCTCTTGAAAGTGGTCACTAGATATGGGTTGGTATACCTGAGACAATGTTCACGCAATAGACTCAGGTATACCAATCCATATCTAGTGACCACTTTCAAGAGAAACACTCTGTATGATGTATCATCTTTATTTTTGACACTTTTACATTGAGATTTGCATGAAACTTATTTTTGTAAGTTTGTTCTGCTGTATTGGTATTATTTTTGTAGTTGATGAAAAATTGATGTCTTCGTGATATTGTAGGATTTATGAATATTTTCTTAAATTTTGGTATAGATATATCGCATGTATTTAATACGAGTAAGATAACAAAAAATATTTTTGATAATTGCAAAATATTCATAACTTTTATCAAAAAGGTGTTTTGTCGAATTGCTCGTCATTACACTGATCACGATAGGAAATTGCGTGTTCAATAAATCGTACATAATTATTGCTGTCAGTACTTTATCATTATTTATTATTGTGTTTGTTAAATAGTAGTTATTTTCTTTTTATAAGTTCACTGTGTTGGTGATATTATTAGATTTATAAATATTGTATTGAATTTTTGTAAGAATGTTAGACAAGTATTTAGTATGAGTATAGAAATCAAAAATATTAAAACATAATGCCAACCTATTTGTGAAATCGATCGAATAGATATTTCCTGGAATTTACATTAAAAAACATGGTAATGAGAAGCAAGAGAAAAAATCGTTTTCGTTGTTTCAAAAAATTTAATTAAGCCATCAGCGTAATGATCAATTCAATTGTCACTCAAAATTCTATTTTCTGATGATTTTTCAATTCCCCAAAGGATTTTCCGAGAAATTCATGTATTGTGATAAATTTTAGTTCAATCTCTAACACGGGAAAATGTAGAAGATAAGTGAAATTCGTGTGATAAATTATATAAAAATTTTTTATTAAACTTAAATTTATAAAATATGCTTTTCTATGAATATCGTGAGTTGTCAAAAATGTTGCTACAGCTTAAAAAAAATGTTGATGTTACAAAAATCTTATTATTAATGTTCTGATAGAAATATTGGAAGAAATGAAAATTTGGAAAATCCATAGTTCAGTACAATTTTCGTGTACGGATAAAATATTTTCTTAATAATAACCTACTTCGATACCTTAAAAGTTATATCACATAATATCTCAAAACATATTATGTAATGATTAAATTAATTTATTAATAAAACATTTTCTCAAATTTCAATTTTCATCTGCGTCAGAAGAAATTCTGTCAAAGCAAAATTTTTCCTACACTGGTATCTTATAAAAAAAGCTTTTTTGTGAATATCGAAAATAGTAAGCAATTTTGCTACAGCTTAAACAAAATTTTCGTCACACAAAAATCTTACTATCAATGTTCTCCTGGTTTATAATTATTCATAATTATTAAATTAGTAATATTATATTGAAAAATTTTTTATATATAAATTATTTTTTATAAATTTAACAATTTGTAAGAAATAAAAACTTTCAAAATTCGTAGTTTTGTAAAGTTTTTATGTACAGAAAAAATTATAAACTACTTTGAAACTTCAAAAACCATAGCATACAATCTTTCAAAACATAGTAGAATATGTTACAATTATAATAATTAAAAAATATACAAATAATCATACTCCTATGAAAATTTCTAAAATTTGAATTTTTATCTAATCAATCAATATTCTGCTGCAAATATTTAGGAAATAAAAATTTGAAAAATTCATCATTTGGTACAGTTTTCATGTACGGAAAAAAAATGTTGCGTTGATAATAACCTTCTTTGACACCTCAAAAGCCAAACCACACAATATCCCTAAACATAATATACGTTTTTTTCCGGGACGCCACAACACAAACGCGGCTCTACGAAGTAGTTGATCAAAGACTCAAGTGGTGCTTTTCATAAAGTCCCTCACATAGAGAGATGCAAACTGCAATTCGTATTAGGCTCTCATTGTCAGTGAAGAAGAACGCACGCCTGCACAGTATATATAAACGCAAACACAAATATACGTATATTGTGTATATCGCGTTGCACGCAAATTGCTCGGCGTTCAAGCCTTAAAATTAGCCCTCTCTCTCGAGTTCCCCATCGCTCTTCTTTCTCATCGTCCCAAATGAAAAGCGCTAAAAAATTTCCATCGCCGAGGAAAACACGCTGCTCATTATTTACACTTAATCATGGCCAACGGGTTTTTAATACCTGGCGAATCGCCGGGTAAACAAGGCAATTTGCAATTGAAAAACAACAGGGTGAAGGGGGGTTGCAATTAGCTTTTTCAGCTTGAAGGGTTGCTTGTTTCGAGCGATGAGGGTTGTTTATAATGAGACATTGCGTTGTTTCATGTGGTTTTTCAAGGGAAACAAAAAGTTTCAAAGTTTGATTAAAATAGTCTCGTCAAAAAATATTGGGTAAAATCTAAAAGTTTACAGAATTTTGTGCTTAAACTAATCCAACAATGTCCAAGAACACGTTTGGTTAGTGAACAGTAAGACAAACGTATATTTATAGTAAATATCCCGCTAAATTTCTTATTAGTCAGGAAAATTTATTAACACGTTCAAATAATATCAACTTCTAATTGCAAAAATCTATTGATTTTTTCGAATTTTGAATATGTAATTGGTTTTATCTCAACATAAGATTTATCGACTATAAACGAATCTTATTTTGTATGAAAAAAAAACGTTCCTCTCTGTAAAGAAAAATTAATATTTTTTTTTTTTTCAAAAATCTTGTAAAAAAAATGGAACTCAATATGAAAAAGTGCACAAAAAAATGTACTAGTTTCGTCACCGATCGAGCTAATTTTATGATTGCCAAATTTTGTATTTGTTGGAAAAATTCATAAAGGAAATTTCTTGTCCACAAACCATTCTAATGTGACGTTCAGATTATAACAAATTTCGATTGCAATAGTTCATTGATTCCTTTTAAATCTCAAATATTTTATTGCTTCTATCCAAATGTGAGATTTATTAACAATAAACGAATCTTGTTTCATATATTTAAATATTTTTCTCGGTGAAGAATAGTCAATAATCATTTTTAAAAGATAGTTTTGTAAAAAACTAAGAATAATATTATAGAAAAAGTGTACACAAAAAATACTAGTTTTGTCACAAATCAAGTGAAATTTCGTAATTGCCAAATTTTGCATATGTTAGAAAAATTTAGTAAGGAAATTTTTTATTTTTACTTGTCAGGAAAATTCATTATAGAAATTTTTGTCCACAAAATGTTCTAATTTGTCGTTCAAATAATACTAAATTTCGACTGCAATAGTTCATTGAGTTCTTTGAAATCTTTAATATTCTATTGCTTCTATCCAAATGTGAGATTTATCAACTATAAACGAATCTTATTTCGTATGAATAAATATTTTTCTCAGTAAAGAATGGTCAACATTCATTTTGAAAAAATTTTTCTTAAAAAAATAAGAATAATTGTAGAAAAAGTGCACACAAAAAAATACCAGTTTTGTCACAAATCGAGCGAAATTTCATAATTGCCAAATTTTGCATATGTTAGAAAAATTCAGTAAGGAAATTTTTTGTCCACAAATTATTCTAGTAGATCATTCAAATAATACAGAATTTGATTGTTATATTTTATTGATTTCTTTTCAATCTTAAATATTGTCAAAAAGTACTAAATTTTGATTCCAAAAATTCATTAATTTATTTGAAATTTCATATACTGTCAAATAATACCAAATCTCGGATTGCGAAAATTCATTAATTTTATTTAAATCTCAAATATTGTATCGATTCTAAACAAGTAAAAGATTTATTATCTATAAACCATTCTTTTTTAATTTTTATAAATAAACGTTACTCTTTCCGAAGAATAACCAATAATAATTTTTCAAAAATCTTTTTAGAAAAACGGAACCCAATCGTTAAAAAAGTGCACAAAAAAAATAACAGTTTTGTCACAGTTTGTGCACAATTTCGTAATTGCTAAATTTTGTATTCGTCAAAAAAACTTATAAAGGAAATTTATTATCTACAAACTATTCTTATGTGTCGTTATAATAATAATAATGAATTTCGATTGCAAAAGTCCATTGATTTCTTTTTAATCTCAAATATTTTATTACTTTTATCCAAATGTGAGTTTTATCAACTATAAACGAATCATATTTTAGACAAATACATATTTTTCTCAGTGAAGAATAGTCAATAATAATTTTCAAAAAATTGTTTTTTAAAAAATGAAGAATAATTCTAGAAAAATCGCACACACAAAAAATACTAGTTTTGTCACAAAACGAGTGAAATTTCGTAATTGCCAAATTTTTTATATGTCAGGAAAATTCATTAAGGAAATTTTATGTCCACAGTTTATTCTAGTAGCTCATTCAAATAATACTGAATTCGATTACAATTATTCATTGATTTTTTTTTAATCTTAAATATTGTCAAATAATACTAAATGTCAATAGCGTAAATTCATGTATTTCATTCAAATCTTTATTATTGCATCAATTCTATCCAAATATGAGATTTATTAACTATAAACCATTCTTTTTCAAAATAAATAAACGTTTCTCTCTATGAAGAATAATAAATTATAATTATCTAATAATTGTTTTATAAAAAATGAAGTTTTACTGTTGCTTATCAACAGTAAAAAAAATAAACGCAAAAAAAATATCAGTTTCGTCACGAATTGAGCGAAGCTCCGCATTATTCCCAACGGTTTGTCAATAATTGGTACATGGACGCGAATCGGCACATTTACCTCATTTGGCAACGGTGAATCGCGGTGGTACAATATTTAGCGTGGCCGTTTTCTGGAAAAGTACAGCCGTTGCGGCTTGAAAATGCTGGCGAGAACCAGTTGGCGAGGTCATGAGCCATTCAAATTCAATGACCCGTGCGACAAATGGCGCGACGCGATTTGGGCGGAGGAGGCGAGCAAAAAAATGAACCTGCGACAAATTGTCACTTACGTCGTTGCAACGAAACGCAAAAAGTGACTTAGTCATAGTACCTTGATGCAATAAGTAAGACGAATATGCAGCTACTTACTGCGTTTTCATACGAGAAATCAGAGGTGTAGGCAAAAAAAATTTTCGGGAAAGCGTTTATTTCTTTCGTGATGTTAATAACCTTCAATATTTGACAATCTGGCAACGAGAGTAAAATTCAAAATTTTTTCAAATTTCGGGATTTTAAAAACAGACAGTTTTTGCAATTCAGAAACGCACATTTTTTATGCCTGTGTTAGATTAAATGAAATTAAATTTTTGTGATTTTTAAGTCACTAAGGTTTGTACTTTTTTTCAACTTTTGTTGATTCTCTTCACTCTTCGGTATTCGTTCAATTTGAAGAATTTTCTTATATCAGGATGGACTTTCATATACAACTTCCTATAGACATCAATGCTCTAGGAATCAGAGTTTTAGATAATTTGTATATTTGTTACGATTCTTGAGAGAAATATAGCAACATAGATTTTGAGTATCAAATATATTTTCTGAATTTTGTTGTTGTATGTTATTCATAAGAGTTTTTAGTACTCTCTGGTGTAGAAAGAACTTAACGTTTCTGAAATTCGTTCAGAATTTTATTAATTTATTAAGTAGACAAATTATACTTTACATAACATATTTTTAAAAAACATTTATTTATGTATGTAAAAACTGTGATAATCAATTAATTATATTTACACGTAATATTGATTTCATCTCTTTTTTTCTATCGTCTTCCTTTTTCACTACATTGTAAAGTTATTAATTTTTTTATTACGAGATGCACTAGAACTTGTATAACAATACACAAATCACATTGTAAATTATTAATTGCACGATAAAGATTCGTCGTAAATTGTCGTAAATTATGGGAAGAAGTTTGATACGTAATCAATAATGATTTATATCTCGCGATTTCATTGTGTAAAATCAGTGATGAGTTAAATTGCTCAGCTTGTAAATTTACGCTAATCAATTTGAACATATTCACGATTTCCGATCACGCGTTGAATATTAATTAATGCATTTATTACATGAAATGCATGAATTCTTCGTAGCAGAATTAATACTATGTAAACATAATATAATGTCAAAATTCTCGATGTATTGTGTTGCTCATTCAATATGTTATCAATATTTTTACATAATAGATTATGTAAATACTGAAAGAATTATGTCGTATTTATATTATAAAACAATTTTTTTTATGAAATACCTTTTCACAAATTTAAAACAATAATAAATAGAAATGACTGTTCTTCTGAATGAAACTAATTGCTATCGGAAAAAGTCTAAATTACTTGACAGAGTCGTGAGATGATTGACCAAATAATTGTTGGGAAGAACTAATTATCCAGAGATGAATAAAAATTCATGCAAAAAGTGCGATCGTCACGAGAACTTGTTGTTTACGATTACGCAATAATACGAGGAAAAAAGTGCGGTAATTATATAGTATTGAATTTGAAATTAGTGTTGATGATGACTGAATGATTTTTTTTTGTTATTCATTTTAATGATATGTTGAAATGTTTAATTTTATTAAAAGTAAGCAATATTTGGGTTTGAAAATAAGTACTTTTTAGGTGTTTCAGATTTCTTTTTAACTTTGAGATAATTCCAAAACTTAGCTGTTGAGTTTGGTGTTCATTGTACGAAATTGAACATAATACTTTAAACTGCATGATTATTATTGTAAAAATTTTCAATTTTTACAATAATAACTTCATATTTTGAGTTATTGTTTTTGTCATACTAACATAATACTGGAAATTTAATTAACTTTATTTAAAAAATGTTCAATTGAATTTTTTCAATTTTGGATAGTTGAAATTTGAAAAGAAATATTTTGAAGTGTTTGGAAGTTTGAAGATCTTCTGTTTCAAATTCGATCCCGTAAATTAGATATGCAAAAAAATTAACGACTTTTTGAAATCTTGGAGTTTCTTCTTTCACCATTAAAATGTGTTCCTAACTAATTACTCAAAAAACAATTTGGTTCGCTCAATCAAACGTTTGGTCGTTATTTGACCAATTAAATATTTGGTTCACTTACATTAATTTTTTGTTCAGGGAAACACATTTCATTAGACTTACAAATTTTGGCTTGGTAAGAAAAATTTACGTTTTTGCTTACTTGAATATGTTTGTTCGAACTACAAATAATTTATATTAAAAAAAATTAGTTTGTCTGAACTAAAAGTTTATTCAAGAGAACCAAATATTTCGTTGATCAAAGAAAGAAGTAAACGTTTGTTTGAGCCGAAAATACTCATTTTTCAGGAAATATTATCATCATCTAATTCACCTTTGTAACTTTAAAAATTATTGAAAATGAAAAAAAATAATTTATTGATGAGATAAATTAATTTTTTCCCATTGACCTACATGTAAAATTTCAGCTTCTGAATTTCCGACTTTTGTAAAATGAACATTTTTTTCCGAATCTATGAGTTTCTATTTTTGATAATATACTGCACTCAACATTTCGGAATTGTACGTAGAATTTTTCATTTCATCTACTTTCGATTTTGCTTTTTGAATATTCAAAAATTTATATCGTCACAATTTCCATCTAATTTCTAACTATGCCACCACAATACATTACTTTTCAAACCTTCGAAAACTCGCGCGTGAATCCGTTCTTCGTGCATTTCCGTGCACGCTCGTGAAAACGTTCACATTCACTGGACACGAACAGAATGCATTCCAAGGCTCCGAAATCCCATGCACGCGCTCTCGCGCTTTTTTCTCTCCATAACACCAGTCGGCACCCATCAGCCGCCATCTTGAATACCGTATATGAAAACCCACAGCCAAAATGGCGGCTAAGGGCGGATTTGAAACGCGCCGCGTTCATGAAAACACCTGTTATGGAATACCATGCTACGATGTGAACACATCGGAGTACTGAGTAAAATAGTTTACGTGGTTTACGCCGGTCGCGTTAACCAACGCGTATTTTTCGCCGCGAATCGGCCGCGCCCACCAAAAAACCAATTTCCAATCGAAAAAACCGTCACCGAAAATTCTCCTGAAACGTCGCGAAAACGCCAAGTTTGGCAACGCCGCCGCGGCCTAATCGGGTATTCACGAATCCCGAAAAACCCGAATTTTAACACCGCGACTCGCGTTTTATGAATCGTTTTTCTTATTCGTGTGTACGTGGACAAGTTTGTGAAAACCCGTGTATAACGACGTGCACGAAACAAAATTGGCAAGTGCCATTTTTTTCTCTCGTTTTTGCGCTGTAATTTCCACTCAAAAATTAAGTGTTCGATCAATTAGCAATGTTTTGATTGGTGGACTATTAGACGAACCAGTAGAAATTCGCATAAAACTTTTGACAATTTGTAACCTTTTCTGAGGATAATGTAACTTGCAGTTTTTGGCCCTCGGATAAGAGAAAATAGTTCCGAAAAAGGGAATATGCGGTTGTGGATATTTTATGTTGCGGGAATTATCGATGAAGGAATTTTTCAATTTGTCAAAACAAGTGTACATGGGGACGCGAGAAAATGAGAGAGAGAGAGAAAAAAAGAGGAGAGTGAATGCGCGAGTGCGAGAGAGAGAGGTAGACAACCTGTTTGATGGGATTTTGTCCTCCTAAAAAGATTGTTATGGGGTACGTTGGTGACATTGTAGGTTAGGAATTTGGGGAGGGTCAAATATTATATATTGTACGAGGGATGTTTTGGGGTTGAAATTTCTTGTTAATCTGGTTTTTATTATGCTCTGTTATAAGTTTTCAGGGACGTATGTAGAGAAAAGTTTTGATAGTGAAAATCTCATTTTTTAATATGTAGACAAATTCATTAAATTTTATGGAAAAAACGAGCTGTAGTTAGCGATTGGACTATTTTAATACTTATTTTTTGGAACGAAGTATGAAAATGAGTATATCGAAAAAATTATATAATTGACGAATTCATAGTATATGTTGACCTTGTTTCTCATTTTTATTTAAAAAAAAATTTCGTTCTGTAGATGAAAAATAATTCCATAAATTTTAGCTTCAAATTGAATTCATTTGTTAAACACAGTTATACAGTGCGTCCACCTGGATAGTAAACACTGATTTTTTTAAAGTTCAAGCTTGGACTTGGAAATAGAATAGTGTTTACTATCCAGGCGGACGCACTGTAGATATTTAGTACTGAATTTTTTAAAGTAGCAAATAAGTGAAAGCTAATTAGAAAAATGGTAAATTAAAATTAGTTAGTATAGTTAGTTAGTAAATAGTAAATTGCACCGGGTATGTTTTTGGGTTGAAATTTCTTGTAAATCTGGTTTGTATGATGTTCTTATTTGGGTTTTCAAGGACATTTTTGATAGTAAAAATATTATTTTTGACTTTGTGGACAAGTAAATCCAATTTTATCAGTTATACTGTTTACTGTTTTTTAACTAATTTTCGGGAGGAAAAATGAAAACAAGTATATCAAAAAATCAAATCATTGATAATGTCGAGGATAATGTTACAATGAATGTTGAGCTTGATTCTTACTTGTATTTGTAAGTTGCATTCTGTAGATAATTAATATTTGGGTGAGTCTTGAGTGAAAATTGAATTTGTTTGTTAAAAAAAAATAAGAGGTTGTTAAGAAAATAATATCGAATATATTATTCTGCACACGAGATGTTTTGTGGTTGAAGTTTCTTGTTAATCTGGTTCAAATTATTCTCGTATTATATGTTTTTAGGGTTATGTGTAGAGGAAAGTTTTCATCGTACAGATCTTATTCATAAAAATTTAGACAAATTTATCGAATTACTATTTATACAATTGGACTATTTAACTAATAATTACTTTAAGGAAGAATGAAAAAAAAAGATACTGAAATAATTGAATGATTGATGAACTGATAATAAATGTTGACCTTGACACTTATTTTTGTTTTCAAGAGAAATGCATTTTTTACGTGGAAAATATTATGAATTTTAGTTGGAAAATTAATTTATTTGTTGAGAAAGGTTATAATGTTTAGTATCAAATCTTTTTAGTCAAAAAAATAAGAAGTGGTTAATAAAGAAAATGGTGTGTCAATTTTTTTCAATTGCTCTCAAAATGTTGAGAAAGAATATAGATCATTTTCATTTTTAGATTAATTTTGAATTACAAATGAATGTCTACATTTTCTACACTATAAGAGCATAAGCAGAAAAAATGTTCAGAAAATGTTTTTTTTAAAAATCAATGTATATTATTTTCTTGAAAAACTATATAAATATTGAAAAATTTGGGAACACTTTGATTTCCAGAACATTGAATTTCATAAGGCTTGAAAGAAGTTATAATATCAGAAAACATTTAAAATCATATGTATAATAAGATTTCAATGAAATAAAAATTATTAATTATTTTTTCGTATTTCATGTTATTTATAAAATTTTGTAAAATTTTTCGGTATTTTTGTATATTTTTTGTATTTCTGTGATTCACTACGGATTTCTAGCATTTGATGCAAAAGTATTGAAATTTACAACGTTTTCGATTTTCTAGCATTTTTATAAATTTCTAATTTATTTGCAAATTGCTATATAGACTTATAAAATTCGATGCTCAAGAACTATAATTTCAATGCGTTTTCAGTATTATTAATTAATTAAAAATGTCTGAGAAAATTTGATTTAAGTAAATCTTCAACATTTTATAGATTTTTAATATTTATTTACTTTTCAAAGTATTGATGACACTAAAAAAAAAAATTAGAAAAAGTGATTCAAAAATCTAATCAAGAAAAGAACAGAGATACAAATAATTAGTACTGAATTTTTTTTTATGCAAAAACTACAACTAGTCAATTGAGGAAACAAAAGGAGTAATGTAAATAATTATTAACAATAAATTTGACAATATAATATCATTTATAAACGCAATTTTTTTTTTTTTTTTATGACATTTATATTAAACAAGAAAATCTATGTACAAAAATCATACAAATGAATCCTGAGAAAATGATCATGAATTTGATATTCATATATGTATGAATGTGGAAATAAAAAAAGCAACCAATTTATAATCATGTCTGATTGATGAAAAAAATGTGCCTATCAATGCAACAGAAATCTTAGGAACTGAAAAAATATATAAATTAATTATAAATCAAAAGTGTCATTTTCTGGAACACTTCTTAAGTATGATACTAATATTATTAATTTCATTAAATGATTACTGAAAATTTTTTATTTATCTATTTAAATTTTCTGTGTTGAAAACAATTTTTATTTCCTGTTATACATGATGATTACTAGAGTTTTAAGTAAATTTTAAGCAATTTCCGTTTATTTTAAATAACAAATAAAATTCTGTTCTTCAAAAGTTAATGTTTCATATGTCTAAAAATGATAATAATTCCTACTGATTTTTGTAATGCAAGCGTATGAGTAAATTAAGAAAATTGAGCGAAAATAAATTTGAACTTAAACTTGGAATGCTGTAAAACCCTAGTTAAAAATAGAATTTTTAGAATAGCGAATAACCAACCAGGGAAAAAAATGTTGACGCGTGTCAATAAAGGGCCACTTGCCTCTGTAACGTAACAATTGTGGGTTGTTGGAGGCACTTGTTAAGGATAATTTATATGGAATTTGCAGGGCGGACAATAAAGAAGCCCAACTCCCCCCTTCCCTGATCAAAAAATCTCAGGTTGTTTATGGAGCAAATTTGTATGAAGTTTTGAAAATTTTCAATGTTATCTTCGCAAAATAAAAATCAAAATATTTATGCACGTGACAAAAATATTTTCGAAAATTATGTTAAAATTTCATATTATTCCTTAATTTCATATGATTCTTGTTGATAAATTATTATAA
The DNA here is from genome assembly GCA_030522825.1 of Platygaster orseoliae. Classification (NCBI taxonomy): domain Eukaryota; kingdom Metazoa; phylum Arthropoda; class Insecta; order Hymenoptera; family Platygastridae; genus Platygaster; species Platygaster orseoliae. The sequence goes on from JAPYZL010114988.1 coordinate 21,838, forward strand.
TTTATATAAATGATTGAACAGTGTGTTTCGTAAACGTTTTAGGACTTTTTTTTCCCATGCATCCGTAAAGAAGGTCACTTTTTTTTATGGAATGCGGGAACAAAAGCCTCTTTTTGGGGTACTCAGAAATCAGCGGGAAATATCAACAAAAACCCTGGGAAACATTCATAAATTACGGATCAGGCAACTTTCTTCCCTGTGATCTGGGATTTATGAATATTTC
>JAPYZL010115018.1:0-11421 GCA_030522825.1 Platygaster orseoliae
AATAAGAAAAAACTGACAGACTACTACGGCCATCTATATACGAATTAATATGGCCATCAGTAAATGGCGGGCGGTTTGAAATTTATACACCTGGTATATATATATCGTGTCCCCATATATATATATATTCCCTTCCTTTCCCCTTTCCTATTTCCCTCTTTTTCCACACTTGATTACATGATTTTCTTTTATTTCTATGTATACATTTTTCGTGATAAAATGAATTCTCGCATTTCTTTATAAATACCATATGCAGGTACGACATTTTAAATACTAAAGATCTGGCTCAAATTTCTTGATGTTGAAGGCTCGTTTATCTTCAAAGTTGGTAGGTCTTCGAGTTTTTCTTCGGAATATTCAATTTTCGGGATTTCGGCATACTCATCTTCATGTGTAACGGCTTGTCCTTCTTCTGCGGTTCGTAAATCGTTGAAGTTGAAAACAGTGCGTTTAGCTGGTTTCGGCAGTTTTCCCAGCCCTTCACGATGTAACAAAAAATTGGTCAAACTTCGCCAAATCGAAGCAAATAGGTGTATGGACTAACCAAAAAAATCGTGCAAAATAAAAGCATGTACAATGGTATCGAGTAGAGATTTAATAAGTTTGAAAACGAATAACACTCCTATGATACCAGCACTCCAGGTTCCTAGTTTCGTAAAGTTCATCCATGTTTTTTCCCACGCGTTAATGGCGATTTCTTCAATTTCAAAAGGATCAACAAGTCCACGCATTATTAATCCCTGAGTGTCAGCTTCATGACCTGATAATTTTCTGACGACAGTATTGATTATTCCTGGACTATTCATCGGTAACATGAGTTGTGTTCTGAACTTTTCAAGGTCTTGCAATGAATATATGCCATTTGTAGCCAAATTTCCAGGTTTCAAATATTTCCAAGTCGGTTCTTGATTTGGAGACAAAGTTATTGGAGACTTTGTTTCGGTCGCAAAAGGTAACATCTTATACCATGATCCGTTCAGTTCATATAGAGGGGAAAATAGAGGATTGCAAGTGATCTCAGTGCCCTTTTCTTTGATGATCCGGTTTCTCGGTGTGAGAAAAAAAGAGTTATTATTTTGCATTATGGGTAATTCCTGGTAACAACGGGAGGTTTTTCGTAGTAATACTTCGACGAGAATACATTTTATCAATTTGATTGCCTCACCGGTAATTAAGGCCATATATCCAGGTTGTTTCATAAAAGTAAGGGCGAACTCATCCGGTTTAAGAGTAGCCAAGGTTTGTGAGTTTAATAAAGAACGACAATTTGCTTCGCAACGTTGTTTCATTACATCTTGATATAAGTTTTTCAATTGTGTCCGAATATGTCTTTCTACATAAACAAACTTTGAATTTACATATGCGAAAATATCCAAGTTTTCAGGGCGAGGTTCTTCTATTGATTTGAAAAAAGTGCCAGAATTTCCCTCCAAGATGAAAAGGCGAGGATGTTCCTTTGTAGCGAGTGAGTATCCGCAGACAGGTTCTATTCTTCTTCTGGTAAGCGCGAACGTCACGTCATCAGAAGTTACTGTATACAGAGTTTGAAAAGGTGATTCATGATCCTGATCTTGCATGCGATCTGTTGGACCCTCGTAGAGAACACTAAACTTGTCGAAATTGCAAGGGTTTCTTGGTATAAAATTCCAATACGCGTGACTATCCTCATAATCTGTACAATGTCCCTTTTTTATAGGACATTTTGGGCCATTCAAAATCATGACTTCGTCTGTTTTTATCAAAAATTTTGCAGTGTAGTCTCTTACGGTTATTTTGACTATGGCCTGTACAACAACATTGTCCCATTTTCCATATGCATCCCCGTATTGTGTACCTTGACAGCTGCCATCGTTGCCAATTTTCCCTGCTAAAGTCACTTGATGAATATTGGTAGCATTTAATTGAATTTTGTCAAGCGTGGCCTCTCCAATATAAAAGCGATTATTTTCATGTAATCTTTGACATTGTTCCCGAGTAATGTCAAGAAAATATTCGTGAAATCCTAGATCAACGGTAGAAATGTGCGAAAACATTCCACATCGAAAAACCGTTTTTTCCACTTCAACGGCACAATGTTGGACATATATTTCTCGAAAATCCGATAATTGCAATAGCTGAACGTAGGTCTTCGTAATGCTGGTGAAGATTGAGGGAACGTCACACTCTTCAACATCCTTGAGATTGATTGTCGTAACATTCAGGTCGGAGGCTCCACAGTCGATCCCGACAAGTGCTGAGGCTGTTGGTAGGATGACGGCGAGTAGAAACAGCATCTTGTTCGAATAAACCCCTAGTGCATTAATCTTGAACCAAGTATGAACGCTGTCTTCCTCAACTAAGAGAGAAACAGGAAGAGAGAAAAAATCAATGATATAAATAGAAAACCATCAAAAATAAAAGAAATCAGAAAGATTTGACCTCGCGGATTCTCTCTTTAGTTCGTATCAAGATGATACATAAAAGAAGGTTGAAATTCAAAACTCCGATAACTCCAAAATTCTCGAGAAAGAAAAAAAATCCCTTTTTAATCCTCCTCTTTCCCTTTCCTTCCTTCCCGACTTTTCCGGAAAATTTTCGAATTCTCTGAATTTCTTGTCTTACTCGATTTCTCCAGCAAATTCCCGAATTTCTGCTCTTCCCGATTTTTCCGGAAAATTTTCGAATTTTCTGAATTTTTCTTTTTGGAAAATTTTTCAACCTTCTATTTATGTAATGTTCCGATACCAATAATCGACTATATATATATCCGATATTCCCTTTCATAAATCCCGTATTTTCAAAGCAACCTATTTATTCCGTTCTACATACAAATACATCCTCTTTAAAAGCTTGAAAAACCATCGAAAAGATTCCATTGCGCTTGATACGTGAAAATTCTCAGAAGAAAGGAGTCCCCAGGCCCTGACCTACTCCTATTCGTTAGGTCCGTCAAGTTCAACGCGAGAAGCGATAAGGCGGTCTGCCGAGACTACTCGTGTTTCCGTGCCGATCTGCAATACGACACGCCCGGCGTCAATGACTTCTACAACTCTATGGGGGCCCATCGCGGTATCGTTAAACTTCCCGGCCTTCATGCCCTTACGTAAAAATACATACTCTCCCGGATGAAAGACCTTGGGGTTCATTTTACGATCGTACAAAACTTTATTCTTTTCTTTAGCGTGAATGAGGTTTTTTCGAGCCTCATGCTGTAAATCATGTAACCGAGCTAACAACTTTATCAAAAATTCATCGTAAGTTTCGAGTCGTTCTGCCTCGGACAGTGATTGAACTGATGGCAACAAAGCCTGACGACCGAAAATTAATTCAAAAGGAGTTTTTCGTGTCGCCGCATGTACACTTGTATTATACGAAAAACACGCAAGTTCTATCCAACGAGCCCATTCATTATCAGATTTTATAAACGTCTTCAAATATTCCACTAAAGAACTGTGATATCTTTCTAAACTTCCATTTGTTTGTGGCTTAAATGCTGTTGTACGTATCTGTCGAATTTTGAAAATCCTTGCTGAAATCTTCATAACTTTACTCATAAAATTCGTCCCTTGGTCAGTTAATCTAATTTTAGGTGTGCCATGTATGCAAAATACTCGTTTCACTAAAGCCTCGGCAACTGAAGAAGCCGTGAAATCTGATAATGGAACGCAAATTACAAATTTACTCAACAAATCTTGGCATGAAAGAATGTATTTATTTTCCGCCTCGGATGATTTGAATGGCATTCTTTTGAGAAGATTCCTTGCTGTCTCTTTCGTGGCTGGATCGGCAGGTAATCCATTAGTTTTCAAAAATAGCACAAAACTATCTTTCCTTAAAAACTGGGGATCCCGAGTCTCGTATATATTTTTTCCAAAAATAAGCTTCTCTAGAACTTCTTCAACTTCTTTCTCTGCATCAGGAGTATCTAGGTTTGCTATTTCATCTGTCTCTGAGGTCATTTCCTCATCATCATGGATCTCAACCTGTTTTTTCATCATGGTTGGGTCCTTTTTTGTTTCATCTCTCTTATTATGTTTACTCAGTTTTGTATTTTTTTCTGCTTGAGAAAAATCCTCAATAACTTCATTATGATTGTTAAATTATCCTGGTAATGCAATTTTTTGCAATTTTCTTTTCCTTTTTTCATCTTTTCGTTGTAAATCCTGTCTATATTGTTTCCCTTGTGAAGTCAGGAACTTCTCTTGTGTCGATCGGCGAACTTTCACCTGTTATATTCGATACTTCATGAATTTCTAATTCATTCCCTGAAATTCCTTTTTCAACATCTCGATCGTGTAAATAATCTAATACAAACACTCTATCGTCCCCAGAGATTGTTTCATTTGTTTCGACTCTTCTTAATTCTTTATTTTATTTTCAAGGCTTTCTCGAGTTCCCTGATAACCTTCATATCCTCCTTTTCTCTCTGGAACTTTTCCATACCGTAGCGGTTCATTAATCCCGTTTGTATTTCCTGAGATTTTCCCATTTTTCAGAGTCCCGTTTACTCCCTTTGAATTCACTGGGTTTTTCTCATGTTGTAGAGATTCATTTGCTCCATTACGTTTCACTGGAATTTTCTTATATTCCGAAAATCCTTTACTTCCATTTGGCTTTCTTGAAATTCCCTCAGATCCATTTTCCCTATTTAACTCCTCTAGGACCTTCCCATTTTCCGGGAATTCACGATCCCTATTGAAATCTTCCGGGATTTTCCTCAAAACTGAGAGTTTTTCATTTCTATTTCTTGAACCTTCCGGGTTTGTCCTTACTCTCATGAACATTTTACTCCCATTCATTGAGTTTTCCAGGCCTGCCCCTATCTTCAAAAATCTTTCATTTTCATTCTCTGAGTTTTCCAGGTCTTTCCCTATTATCAGGAATTTTTCTTGTTCACTCTCTGAGTTTTCCAGGCTTTTCCCTATTCTCAGGGATTTTTCCTTTTCATTCTCTGAGTTTTCCAGGCTTTTCCCTATTCTCAGGAATTTTTCTTTTTCATTCTCTGAGTTTTCCAGGCTTTTCTCTATTCTCAGGAATTTTTCACTTTCATTCTCTGAGTTTTCCAGGCTTTTCCCTATTCTCAGGAATTTTTCGCTTTCATTATCTGAGTTTTTCAGGCTTTTCCCTATTCTCAGGAAACTTTTATTTCCCATGAATTCATCATCCCTATTAAAATCCTTCGGAATTTTCTTTATAAACATCAATCTTATCATCTCAATGTAATTGTCCACCTGACTCAATCTATTTTCCTAAAATTCGACTATTTCCTGTTTCAACTGTTCCCGGTTCGAATTATCTTCATCCTCCGTTTCGCTCGTAATTTGTAATACATTGCTCTCTGATGGCGCACTGCCTTGGAAACGAGCCTCGACGTCCTCGGCAGCGTCTCCAGTCTCGTCAAACTCAGCAACATTACGACTAAGAGCGTCGACATTCGCAATACTTTTTCCTGCCTTATATTCTATTTGAAATTCATGTTCCTGCAATTTCAATCTCCATCTGGCCAATCTAGAAGTAGGATCCTTCGCATTACATAAATACATCAACGGTTTGTGATCCGTTCTAATCGTGAATTTCTGTCCATATATGTAAGGCCTAAAATAACTTACACTATACACTATTGCTAGCGCCTCCTTCTCGTATGTACTGTATCTCTGTTCCGTCGTACTCAAAAGGCGTGATACATACGCGCATGGTTTCTCTTCGCCAATCTCCGTTTTCTGAGACAAAATACCCCCTATTGCATAACCCGACGCATCTGCTGTAATTATAAAGGGTTTCACAAATTCCGGGTACTGTAACACCGGTTCCTGACAAAGCGCCTGTTTCAAATATTCGAAAGCATTTTGCTGTCAGGACCCCAAATAAATTCCGCATTCTTTATCAGCAGTGACGTCAATGGTTTCGCGATCTTTGAAAAATTCTCTACAAATTTTCGATAATATCCAGCCAAACCCAAAAATTCTTTACTATTTTTCGGATTTCTCGGTCTTGCAAAATCCGCGACCGCTTTTGACTTTTTCGTATTAGGATAAATTCCGTCCTCCGTTATTCGATGACCTAAATAAATGATCTCTTTTCTCAAAAACTCACACTTGTCAGGTTGAAGTTTCAATTCGACCAATGTTAATTTCTCAATAAATCTCCGATATCGCATGCGATGTTCATGCAAATTCTTGGCAAAAATTATGACGTCATCCAGATATACAAACAATTCCTCGTCAACAAGACTTGATAAAGCAATATTCATTAACCTCGAAAAAGTCGCAGGGGACCCTTTTAGACCCATAGTCATCCGTGCATACTGAAAATGACCCCCGGGAATAGTAAATGCAGTCTTACAATTAGGGCGATCGGCCTCAGCCAAAGGGACCTGAAAAAATCCTTGCGCCAGATCGAAAGCGGAGAAATACTGGCGCCGTCGAGTTGTTCGAGAATTTCATCTATACGAGGTAGCGGGTACTTATCGTCCACTGTAAACTCATTCAATTTACGAAAATCTAGAACAATTCGCCATCTTGGATTTCCCTGCGAATCAGGCTTTTTCTTAACTGTCCATAACGGACTTGAATACGGACTGTGCGATGGTTCTATTATCCCACTCTCGATCATTTCGGCCACCTGTCGTTCGACCTCTTTTTTGAGATTATGCGGTATCCGATATTGAGGAGTGGAAAACGGCACGTCTGTATTCAATCGGATATTATGTTCGAGAAAATGAGTGGATGTGAGTCTACCACCCTCTAAATGAAAACGATCTGCGCTTTCCTCGATTAAACGATAAACTTCCTCCTTTTCTTCCTCGTTCAAATGATCGGTGCAAATCACTTTCTTAGTTCTCTCTATCCGATTCTCATCTTGAATTACTAAACATCTTCGCTTTTCCAATTTTTCTTCCCGTTTCCTCTGCCAAGGTTGGAAAAACGATTTTCGACCTTGATTAATTGTCGGATCCTTAGATTTCCTTCTCGTCTGTCGAATTTCCCTGATTTCCGAAACCTTCTCTAAATCTATCGTGGGAGTAGGAAACGTCATAGTTTCATCAGTTGTATTGATCAAATACAAATTATCATTATTGACAACCGCATTTCCGACAAAAACACCTTCCACAGTGTCCAATCTGGGAACGAAACCCATTGAAAGACCATGGTGATTTCTAAGATTAATATATACAACTTTCCGAGTCCTAGGTTCTATTTCTCGAATATCGGGTTCTCTCTCCGCGCATTGAGATAAAAATGGTATTCGATATCGGTCAAGAACGAGACAATTTTCCGAATAAAGAAGATCAACTCTATTATTCTGAATAAACTCCGTTCCTATAATGCCATCCTGTTTAATGGGAAAACTATCTGAAACTACGTGAAAATCTATCGGATAACCCAAAAAGGTAGCCTCAATTTTTCCAAGGGTTTTCACGACTTCGTCCGTAATGCCACTTAAACATATTTTCCTTGTATCAATTTCCATGTCGGAAAATATGCAATTTTCCTTAATTAAACATGGATTCGCTCCCGTATCGATTATCATAATTATAGGTCTCGCAAAGATAACCTCAATTGTAGGAGAGGTTGATATTCTAATTACGTGGACTGGCGCGATATCTGAGGAGTGTTCACATTGAACTGTTGTCGTGGGTTTGGACGTTGATTTTGAAACTGTACCTCCCTTCTGTCGTCCCGTAAAGGCAGGGAGGTTTGGGCGTTTCCCTGATTGGCAGGATATCGGCCATTTCTTTCTCGTAATAACTCACAATCTCTTTTCATGTGACCTTCTTTATCACAGAAAAAACAGCGAATTCGGGAGGAGGGGGAAGAAATCCGCGGCATTTGATTGTCCTGAGTATGAGTCAAAAATTGAGGACAATTTCTAAGATTATGATTCACACCATCACAATATTGACAACAAGTCGATCGAAAATCATCCATGCGTGGCACAGAATAACTCTTTGCAGAACAATTCCGGGAGGGTTGAGGGGTGCAGGGTCCATATCCATGCTCTTGAACTAGTTTTCCGCAAATATTACATCTCAAAACAAATCTACATGTTTCTCTCGAACGACCAACTCTCTCGCATATTTCACAACGAGGCGTTATGTGATACACTCCGTGATTTTCGCGCATATGGCACGTGTCGGCACGGTGTCCCCTTTTCGAGCATGTCTGACACGTCTCGTGGTTTCGCGGTGAAGGAGAAAGACGAGGAATCTGAGTCTGATTCAAAAGCCTGCAATTCAGCGTCTCGTCTCGTGATTATCCCGTTGACAGATTGCACAACGTCGAATATCCATTTTTTGGAGATTCGCCGATTTCGATTTATGTAATTTTTCCTGTGTTAATAATTTCCCCTCTATGCGGATCGCCTCTAAACCTGCCTCACTCAAATTATCAACTGAAGACATCAAGTTCGAAATCTCACGACGCAACCCGAGAATAAATGCTTCGGTAACCTCGATTTCAATCTCTCTCTTCCTATTTGTCTCCAACAACTGTTTCTGTTCCTCGGTTATTCCTTCGGGATAATCTTCCTGTCGCGAGCCTTTAATTCTCTGACCAATTTCTCTCGCTCTATTCAAAAAATCGAGTACATTCTCATGTAAACCTTGACAAAGCCTTGCCAATTCGCTTCTAAGAGCAATTGTACTCTCATGTAGGGCATAAATCTTTTTCAAAGCTTTCAATAAATCGTCCAGTGTCCCTATCTGCTGACTGTTGGTCAATTGACGCGCGCTACCCTGCAATCTAGCCCTTATGAGCTGCGTCAGGCCCGGCTCAGCGCATGCTGGAAGTAAATTCTTAGCTTCCACGCAACCGCTCGCAAACTCCCGAAAAGAGGCAGCATTTTTCACATCCTCCGAGAACACAGGTACGAGGGGAATGACATCCCTCAACTTGAGTTCGTAGGACTCGCGACTATTCTGTCGATTTCCATCATCCACTATGTTTAATCTCAAAAGATCCCGTTGTTCCCTTTTTCAAAACCTCCTTTTCCTATCGCGTCCGTATTCTCGCGAATAACTCTCCTCTAAATCACCCTCGAAATATACCAAACTCCGATTTCCAGTCTTTATTGCTGACTGTTCTACTTTCGACTCTACTTCTGAGTCTACTTTTGACTCCCTTGATTGTAAAGTCTGCTCATTGATTTCGACTTTCTTCGTCTTACTTTTCCTATTCTTCCGAGTTCCCACTGAAGGCAAACCTTTTCCCAAAATTTCCTCCTTCTGTGCCTCGTCTAAATGCGCAAGCTGACCTCGAGTATTCGGAGATTTATCCTCACTCATTACCTTGCTTTCACTACTATATCCATTGATATATCTATTAGTTCAAAATTCATCTATTTCAAAATCCATGAAATTTAATTCTAATATTAAGTTAATATTATATTCATTCAATTTATAAATATTTATCTTTAATTTATTCAATTTGAGGAAAATATAATTTGTTACACCCCATTTAAATCTATTATTTCCTCTTTTTTTTCCTTTTATTGATATATTTCTATTAGTCCAAAATCACTTATTATCCTTCTTTTATCAAAACTCAAAATTTTCAATATCATATCATTATTTATGTTAGCTTCAATTCATATCCCTCTAATTTTCTCATCAAAAATACTCTGGATTTTGAAACATAAACGGAATTCTATTGAGTATAAAAATGAAAAAAAAATTTATAACAATAATCTGAAGATAAATCCCTGTGTCCTCAAAATAAACTCAAAACCAACTCTCGGAAAAAGATCCCTCATTCACTACTTCAGAATAATCAGGAACCTCGGAAATCGATTCAGAATCGGAACAAGAAAGTGTCTCCGAGTGTCCGTCACAAATCTCCGAGTATTCGTCCTCAATTTCCGGTCCGAAAGTTCGAATATTTTTACCAAAATCAAGATAATACGTCTGCCAAAAACTCCGTTTCAATCCGTCGTTCCAATCCTGATGTCTCTTGTCCGTTTTAAGACCAAATCTTTTCGCAAAATTAAGTCTCTGCTCGAGTTCGACAAGCGCAACTATCTCTACATCCACCGTCTTCTCCTCTTCGTTTCCCTTTTTGCATTCAATGTTAAATAACTTGAATTTCTCAACCATGTGATATTTACCACACTCCTTGTCCTTCAACGCATAATGTTCATCGCAGTATCGAAAATATGTCGAATTCGAGCATCGATAATTTCCTAGCATTAGGATCTCGCATTGTTTAACCTCGGAAAAAAGTAATCGACGTATAACCGCATTCCAATTACTTTTCAAACATAGTTCGACCTTGTAAGAAAAAGAACTCGTATCTCGATATTTCCGTCTCGGTAAATCAAAATCCAGCATATTCCCTGTCCTGTAAATGACGGCGTGTGCCGACTCAACTCACAAAACCCGCAATGCCCTGCTTTTCACCGATAAGTCCTGCCGTAGTAGCCAAATTTTATGTCACGAACCAGAGTGAATCTAGTTTGGACAATCGACCTTGGTCACGTCAGAACGTACCAAGACCGAAAGGAACAAAACAGGATTCCGGGAAATTAAATCGACACACCCATTACTGTTTCAGATGAAACTATAAACGATTTATTAACAAATCCATGTAAATCGCCTCTCAATACTTATGTGACATAATAGGTCCAATATAATAATCTAGATGACATATATATATATATATATATATATATATATTCTCATAAGTCAAATATAATCCCGTATAACTACTAATTAACTTTAAACAGTAACTACAACTAATCTTTTAAATTAAACCTTTAAACTAATCCCTTCCGGGCAAAACTCCGAGGAGACCTGCGAATCGGGATCGGTCGAAAAGCTCTTCAATAGTAGTGGGGGAGTATTTTCCCTCAAATAAATTCCCCAAACTCGATCCCGCCAATCTTTGAGGAATATACTCTTCCACTACAGACGAAATTCCAGTTCAAATAATTCTATTCTTAATTCCCAATTCGACTGCGGCTCTTTGTCCCATCCCGACGGTTTTTCCCCGTTTTTTCCCCGCGAATGGATTTTTACGCATGAGCGGTAACGTTTTCCTTGAAACTGAATTTATCTTTATATGGAATGAAAATTTTTCATGGAATAACAGATTTTTACTGGTTATGAAACAAGTATTATTCTCTTTGAAAAAATAACTATTTTATACTACAATTTGCTAGTAATCGGATATTTGAACATGAATTACTAGCGAACTGTGAATAAAATATCGAACTGCGAGTTTCGTCAAAACCGACATTTCGAAAACTCGCAGTAATATACTAATTTTCATTAAAAAATTTTTTTCCCATGCAAGGTTTTTATGCATAACGTTGAAGTATTTCACTGTATCAATAAAATAATCACATTATTAATATCTGATGACGAACACAAACTTTCATATTCTCAAAATGTATAATAATATACACATTTATAAAATTACGTTTTTGTAACATGAGAATATGTATATC
>JAPYZL010115052.1:0-14684 GCA_030522825.1 Platygaster orseoliae
TTGGTGTACCACATACACCAGTGACAACGCTCAAAACCGTGACTTGCATGTCTTCTGTTGACCAATTGTATCTTACAGTTCTTCTTTTGTAATTTCTCATCATTCTGTAAAAAACAGATTAATATTTATAATATTTTTACACTGATGTGAGAGAATAAACCATAATACCTCCCCGTCTTGCCCTTCCCCGTTCTGCCCCTGAGCTATATTTTTGATCAACATTGAATTAAACGCCGACAATTAATGATATGTTCGTGAATGAAAGCTTTGTTTGTTCGCAGTAAGGTGTACTTTAACGTAGTAAGACGCGTTCATGCATAGTATTAAGCTTTCTAGTACTTACTTGCGAATAAATATCCGAAAGAAGCTACAACCGACGCTTCAGAATGATACACCTTGTCACAACTTTTTTGTTAACTAACAAACTCAGCTGGTTCATGCAAAAATTACACTCAGGCACTTTACCGACGAAGTTTATATGATTTTCGCTGGATGTGACTGCATAGCTTCGTAACTATTGCCAACTCCTCGTTTCGCCCCGCTCCTTGTCTTGCCGCACCTTCCCCTACCAATATAGTTCGTAAATCTGTGATAAAAATTGTATTTTTAATTCAGCAATTTATACATTTTAGAATTGCAGTTTTCATAATTATTGACTAGTTTCAATTGCTTTAGGATATTTTGGTACAAATTCTGAATTCTCTTAAAAATTAGGTTTTTTTTTCATCAACGATTCATGGAATTCAGGAACTCAAAAATTTTTCCCTTTGTTTAAGTTTTGACCATTTATTTCTTATCTTCGATTACTCAAGCATTATAATAACTATAATTTAATGTTAGAAATTTTATATCTTTGACCGGAAATTCTTAGATCCGAAAATATTTTGGAGATACTCAGGTTACAGAATAAAAAGAAATGTTAATTTTAGTTTTATATTTATAAAACAGGAAGCATGAGTAATGAAATCCTTTGATTTGTAATATTTTAGAAAAAGCACTATTATACCACAAAATCTTAAATTATTTATTATTTTCTAAGAATATAAACCCTCAAGAATTTTATGGCTTCAAAAACAATTATCAATTAAAAAATGTTTTTTGACTACATTGCAAACAATTTTCACGTTCAGAGTTGAAAAATTTTTAAATTTCAAAATCACCCCCAACTTCTACCACAGTTATACTTTAAAAGTAATAAAGTTTGCATGACATCAATATTTTGTAATGTTATTTTTTAAATTCAGAATCACGACCGTACGAAAATCTGGATCTTGGAATTCGTACGATTTCTGATTTTTATTCACTGATGTTCATTCCAATAATTAATTTTATTAAAATCTTTAAATTTCTCGATATATATTTTATTGTTCCAAGCCCTCAAGGATTTTCAAAAAAATTTCCAACAAACTTCGAAAATATAAAAGCAAATGTTTCCATTAAAAATTCTTTTAAACTTCGAGTCCTCAAAGGTTTGCGTAAAATTTATAACATTAAATTATATTACAGTAGTTGATTTCTACTAAAGTTTTAAAGTAGTTATTGACTCATTGCTTTAGTCATAACTTACTAATTCATTTCGTAAGCTAAAACCACCATTTCAAATCCTGATTTTTCACTAATTTTTAGTGGCTGACTTTTCTCTTTTTCAATTAGTGAAATTCCACCAATAATTATTAATTTTCTACTAGTTAAAATCGAGAGAGAATCAAAACCAACAACTTTTTCTTTCCAACGTTTCTATCATTTTTCAACATCGTTCCGCTTTATCTCCACCCACATTTACGCCTTTGAAATGCATCATATCCACGAATTTTCATGTATATTCCCAATTGATTCACTCAGATAGCAACTCCTTCGAAGCTATTATAATGTGGTACATATATACATGAGAGCTCTATTTGATAGAAGATTAGAGTTTTAACATCTATTTCCACGTTCACGTGTGTGTAACAATTACTTGAATTGCCTGGCTTTAGCCTGTCAGTCAACACGTTCTTACCCAAAGAGCAAAAACTACCGAGAAGATTGTGTTCTCTTAAACAAAAAAAACTTTAATTTATTAATTACTGTATAAAGTTGAAAACGAAAAATCACTCCCTCTCTCCCCCCCTCCCTCACTGTAAAAACCACAAATAAACCCAACAAATCTGCCGCACTTTTTATCAATTTCAAAAAATGTGATTGCAAAATTTCGAGTGATGTGCGTTATCCAAATGCATTTAACGTTTTCCAAGTGCGCAATGGAAGAAGAAGAGCATTCAGATTCGGAAAAAAAAGCGTCGACTCGTGTTGTTGAATTTGACATAGGAAAATCGAACTACTTGAAAGCGAAAGGTGAATTTCCCGGGAAAAGTGCAGACACCGAATATTGTTTCGAGGGGTTCAACTTGGAGTAAATTTCCGGAGTAATCTGGACTCTTGAGGCAATTTTTTTTATTGCTTCCTTATTATTTTTTAACTCGTTTTGGAAAATCGATGAAGGGGTGAAAAGATTTTAAGGGAAAAGAGCGTTTGGTATTTCATGGATCGTTAGAAGTTTTGACAGAGACCTTGAACTGTCGAAGAAACGTTGGATTTTGTTCTTCCGGGTTTAAAATTTGATTGAGTTCGCGTTTCAAGAGGGTTTTTTTTTACTTGGATGTTTAGTATGTGTTTGTAAGTGGGTCTGGCTGAATGAATTTGAAACTTGAGATTTATTTATCCAGTGAGTTTTTATCCTCAGGCTCAATAAATATCTGTAGTTATTTTAAGTTATGGAAAAATTTGTACTTTGGAATTTTATAATGAATTTTTCAATAGGATAGTAACAAACAAATTTACTAGCTGGTCATTTTTATGATTTTATTGAATAATATGAATCAATTTATATAAAATTGTGAATATTATTTAATTTAAATGATCATAAAATGAATTTAAATAAATTATTGAACATTGATCATGAGACAAACTCCAACATATTTAGTCTTTTTTGAATAATCTGTTTTACGTATAATTCCCCTTCACTAACTCCCTAATAATTACTTTTATTTGCACCAAAAAAAGAGATAAATATATATTCCATTTTGATGGTATAAATAAATAATAACACATTCAAGATTTGGCACGTCGAAGGACGTCAATTTGGAGACACGCGATTACGAGTTCTCACACTTGATTTTACATGACAGAAAGACGTTACTGGGGCATCTGGGAATATCATGAAATATTCACAAATTGACACGTTTCGTGTCTACCACGAAAATGCCTTGACGCTGCTCATATAAAGAGTGTGGATTTTATCCAATTTAGTACACACTTTCTCGCGTCTACCATCTCGATCGCTTCGTTTCTAAACAATTTTTCCTACCGTTTACTTTTTGGCAAAACATTAAAAAAAATTTGAAAACTGTTCAATCCGTGGAACATGACAAAATATCGAGCTAGAAAAGTTTGCGAGTTGTGAAAGATGCTCCTTTCGACGAAGGCTGCCAAGTGCGCTGCGCTTATGGCGGAACCTGACGAATTGTACCCAGGTTGATTTTGAGAAAAAGTCAATTTTTGGATAAAAAAGAAATTCGATCTTTTTTCTATAGGAGGAAATATTTTGTTTTAAAGTTTTTGGATTTGATTTGAAATTTTCTTAATTTTATAAATGAAGTTCTATGATTTGTGATTTCTTGATTCTCGGAATACCAAAATTTTTGAAAGGAGAATTTGAAAATTTTACAGATGGAAATCAGAGATTATTTAGTTTTTCAAAAGTTCTTCAACCTGCTGATCTTTTTTTAATATAAATTTGGTGTACTTGTAGTTTTGTCGGATTTTCAAATTTTTTCATAAATTTCCAGTATTTTTATAGACTTCTGTATAGATTTTGACAATTTACATTTTAAAACTAAAATTAACTGTACAAAAAATTTTTTTTCTAAATTTCTCGAAAATTTTTAATTTGGAGGGATTTTTTGTTTCTAGAGAGGATACTTTACCCAAGAAATAAAAAAACACTGGCGAAAATTCCGGTGACTGGTGGAACCCCAATCGATGAAGAAACGTGTATGGTAATAATTATGATAGCATTTATTGTTATCAGAAATATTGATCTATAAAATTCATGTTTCAACAAGAAGAATATGAAACTTCAATAAGATTCAATACACATTATTTATAATAAAGTTTCAGGTGAAGAAAAACAAAATTAGACCATAATAAAAATTACTAATTTGAAGAATCCTTAAGTGATATTAATATTTTGAAAAATCGGTTCATTATTTGAAATTTTTAGAGATGTTACAAAAAAAGCAATTCTGTTATTATTTTTCTGAAACATTGAATTTTTAGAATTTCGTGGAAATATTTCAGTTATGTTGAAAAAGATTCAATATTTTGATTAGGATTGACTCTCGAAGTTAGGAATTGCACAAAAATTTAATTTTTTTTAAATCTTTTCTAAATTCAAAAAGTTTTTCAATTTTGAGACATAAAACTTCCAAATTTCTAAACGAAATTTTTGAAATTCAGCAAGAAATTAGAGCTTACTTTCTTTTCAAATTATTAGAAAAAATTTTCAGTTTTCAATATATCGAGAAATTCCAAGAAAATACATTTTCATCATTTTCCTCAGAATGTAGGAATCTATTGCTACAGTTAGAAAAAATGTTCTGAAATTAAACAGTTTTTTAACGTCCTTGATTTTGTTATAAGTCAAAACATGAATGTTCTGAATAAAATAATTTTACAGTCAGTAGATTTTCAAAAAATCATATACACTAGTTCAAGAATCGTAATTTAAAATTTACCACAAAATTACGTTCACTTTTTCAGAATGAGTCGTTGTCGAAAATGTAAAAGAAACCACAAATTTTCAACTCTTTCCAAATACTTCGAGTATTCAACTTTTTTTTATCCCCATAAATTGTTCAGAAATTACCAGGTATTCCCATCAAAACTCTAAATTGCTGTAAATTGTATTGGATTACAGGCATTGAGGAAAATAGTTTTTGGGACTTGTGCAAGTCCCCCAAAAGCTGAATGGGCCCGAACAGGATTAACTTTGCGACCACCAGAACAACATTTAGCATTCGGATTAAAAACTCCTAGAAATTCCACGAGAGGTTTTATCAGTGCAGTGCAAGCAACAATGTTGAAGCATTTTTTGTTCAAGAGCGGAAAACAAGATCTCTTTGAATCAGCGGAAACGTAAATTTTTTTTTGCACAAACTCGGCATTAAGAAGACCCATGTTTGGAAATTAACATCAAACATTTTTTTGCGTTTTCAGTTTATTGAAACCAACATACGATCGGCAAATCGAAGTTTTGACCACTTCGATCGCCGACATAATTTGGCGTTGTGCCGGGGGTTTCACGGCGCAAACCGCAAGTTGCTCTTCAAGCATGCAAGTTTCGCCCAACATCAACACGCCAAAAGCCGTTGTGGTTTTGCCGCAGGATGTTCCTTATATTCCTCACACTATTCAATACTTTCAAGACGGTCTAACGGAAACCGTGAGTTAATAAACAATAGAAAAAATTTTTTTCATTGATACCAATCTTCTTTTCAGCTTCATTTTTTCGAGTTCACTCAAATGGAGGACCTCGAAATTTTCGTCAAAAGATATCTATACTTGGTGAGTAGAAAGACCATAATTTTTTGTCATTATATAAAAAGTGCTAGATTTTTTAAGGATAATAAAAAATGTGTCTAACGTTGATTCCAAATTCTAACAACTTGTGGTATGATACACAATAATTAATATAAATTGATAGATTCTGTGCTATTATTTGAGATGTCACAGTTACGAGTTGTATTTTCGGATTTTATTTATGAATTCGAAAGGGGATAAAAAAAATGAAATTTATTTGATAGTAACTTTTTTTATTTAATTGGATGATTTGATAATATTTCATTTAATTTTTATCGATGAAATTTGAAAAATGGCAGTGCTTTTCAAATAAAAAAATTGCACATTTTTGCTTTGTAGACTGTCCACTGTTTGGCTTTGAATCGTATTTTTTTTCAATTGAAATTTTATGTTTTGACTATTTGTAAAAATTTACTCTTTTTGTAATTTCGTAATTTTTATATTTTTAAACTTGATTATTTTCCAACGACATTTTTTTGGCAGTGGGGAATATTTTCGAAAGTTTTCTAGGATCGAAAAAAGATAATCTGTGGGCAAAATTGTTTATTTAAACATTAAGTACAAATTTTTCGAGCTCACAAGAATATAGTTCGAAAAGCTTAGACAGGTCAAAATTTAAAAATATGTATATGAATTGAAAAATTCAAAGATAAGAATGAAAATTGGATTATAAGGACAATAAAATTGAAATTGTAAAAATTTGAAGATTTAGAGTTTAGTAATGAGATTAGATAATTCATAAAGTCAAATGAAAGAATTTGTATATTTTACAAATAACTCTTCTTATAAAAATAATATTAAAAGGAAGCTCAAAGAAACTTCAAAATCTTTACATTTGTAAAATCCTTCACTTAAAAAATCTGAAGTATTTGAGAAATGTTAGAAAATTGAATTATTTCGAAGTTTCACAGATGTTTTCTCAAAAATTTCATATTTATAAATTTAAATGCTTACGTTTTTACTATTTTAGAATAAGTAAACCAGAATTAAAATATTTTCAGACTTCAAAAATTTTTGTCTCAATATAACTTCGATATCACCATACGATTAAAGATAAAAAATGTGAGAATTTTGAATTCAACGTTCTGTAAATTCGAACATGAAATCATAACCAATCTTAAATTTGTATAATTAGAGAAAAACATAAAATGCCCGGAATTTCAACAAGTGGAAAATTTACTAGTTCTAATTGCAATTAAATTAAACTAATTCTAATTAAAATTTACTAATTAATTAGAATTGTGGATGAAACCTTTGTAACATTATTTTTACGAGAATTTAAAACTGTAGAATTCAAAAAACAAAATTTGAGCACAATTAAAAAGCTTAAAATTGAACAATTTTCAAATTTAAAAACGAGTAATCTACAATTGAATGATTACAAATCTGAAATTAATAATTTTAAAGATTTTAATCTGGTAAGTTTCCATTCTCAAAAATATGCTTCCTCGAAAGTATAAACTTTTTCGAGACTTTTATACTTTTCCTTACCTCAAAATTAAAAATTAGTAAAAAAGAAAAATATATCTAGACCTGAAAAATCAGGAATCATGTGATTTTAAAATTTTAATTTCGTTAATGTATCAAAACCAATATTCATTCACATACTCATACTTTTTTTTATATGAGTGAATTTATTCAACTATATGAACTATACCTACAGATAAAGATTGAAACAAACATTAATAAGACTCACGTCATATTCATTTTAAATTTGTCACTTTTTTAACTTGTAGCATAATATTCTATATACAGTGTGTAAAAAAATCTTCGAACCATAAAAAAAATCAATATTCCTTTTTGAATTTTGAGCAAAAAAGTCCTTGACTACTTTTGACAAAACTCAAAATAAAAATAGTATATTATTGTGAGTTTTCACAATGCCTGGCTAGACGAAACGAAGGGTTGCAGCCCGAGGCAAAGCCGAGGGATGTAATCGTTTCGTCCAAAAAGGCATTGTTAAAACTCGCAATACGATATTTTATTTGTAGTTTTCGAATAATTCACGTCCAAATATCCTGCTTTGCTTCTACAAGTTGGGATAAAAACCACCGACCAAACTTTACCTAAATTTTCTTCATATTTTTCTGAGTTGAAAAGTACTTTGCCAATTTTCAGAAAACTCATAATAATAAAAGATATTCGAGTTTGAAATCTGAGAAATCTAATTGGTTGGAACTTCTAACTCGAATATCTTTTGTGATTTTGTGTTTTGAAAAGTGACTAAGGACTTTTTGACTCTAAGTACACAGAGAAATATTGAATTTCTTTTTAGTTCGGGGATTTTGGTATATCCTGTATAATATAATTCATCATCCATTTTTTTTGCTTTTTTTTAAGTTTCAAGACGAAGGTGGACCAGGAGCCTTGCTTTTGCTGTATTGCGCGGTTCTTTCGCGAGAAATTTCGAAGTAAGTCACATAATTTTATTTTTTTAAAGAGAACTGACGTCAAATCACTCTGATTTTTTAATTCAATACATTGAACACTTAAAACCACGTTCACATTTTCAAATTCCCTATTACTTAATGTAAAACATCTATTTTTTTAAATTGCATTTTTACGCTAGGAATCATAATTTTTATTTTCATATTATAAGTATTGCAAATATATATTTAATCAAATTTATCGCATATACCATGTATATTACAACATATTAATTTCATTCGTATGAGTAAATAAATTGATTTTACTACAAATTAAATATTTGATTCTTTAAAACAATAATTATGTTCCGAAGAATCAAAAGCGATTTGGAGGATCAGAAATCTTTGCTTGGTGGTTCAGTCGAGGAAGGACCAACGTCTCTCGTGATGCTCGCAATCACTGGAAGAGCATCTCCACATCTCCACAATGGTGTTATTCACATCGGAGATGAAAACACTTACGTAAGCTATCCATTGAGCGAAGGAAAAAACACCTCGGTATTTCGCAAATATCGTTTTATCTGATCGATTGTTCCTTTATTCTTCAGGCGATACCACAATGGGGAGTTCTAACCAGAAGCGAAGTTGGATTTTTGGTACTAAATTGCACGTTTAAAATATATTTTCTGTGAAATTCGTAACTCACATTGCAGTTATTATCAACCTTTACTTATTTCCCATTTATTTATAATCAATAAGTGAAAATTCGTTTTGTATTATGATGACCTGAATTTCGCAGGTTTACGAAGGTGACGGGCAGAATAAAATTCCGGGATCAAGATTGAAAACTCCTAGTTTGCCCATTTGGATGACCTTGTGTCTAGGGCATCATGGTGTTCTTTTCAATACAAATCGTGACCTTTTGAGGAACTATCACGCAGAAAGATTGTGAGTTGAAATATTTAAATTTCAATAGGCCCTAGATTTGCAACTTATAATATTCGTTCCTAAAATTAATTATCAAACACATCATACTAAATTAAGATACCAATAGTAAATGAAGATTCGGTAAAAAAGTTCCCAGGTCATTGAATTACTGAATTGACTATATAATGATAGTAATTCAACATGTTCTTCGTGACGCTACTTTGAATGCAAAAAAAATTCGCAGATTCGAGGTGCAATATTTCACATGCGGTGGGAGTCACGCGGCGTTGACCATAGACACAAGGGCGAGGGACAATTACTCAGGGTCTGATTCACTGTCCAGGGACAATTCAGATATCGCAGCTACGCCCTTGGAAAAACTCATTCACAGCAAGTGAGTCATATTCGATTTTTTCCTAACCCCTTGACCATTTTAGAGAGAGAAAAAATTTACATAGAAAAACGAGAAAAGAATATTCTTCCTCGGTAGCAATTATTTATACAACTTTGCGTATTCCCGTTGAAGGGATTTTATTGTCTGACGTATGATGCATCACTCATTGCGCAATCAAAGTCAAATCGTGTATCAGACAGAGAATCAGAAATTGATGTAGCTTTGTACGTCAACGCATCTGTGAGTGCACAGGTTCATACAAATCTTATGTTTATTACGAGAGCGACAATAAATTATAAATAATTTTTCTCAGTGCCAATTAATCGGTAAAATAAGTCTGATCAATCCCTTTGTTGTAAAAAAACGAGAAGAACAACCTTTTACGATTTTTTTGTAAACTAAAAATTATAGGAGTTATGAACGATTGAAGTTTTATCACCAGCGCGCGACTGACTGAAGTATGACGTATGTGCCAGAGTCACGTGACTCTAAGCGCCTAATGCTAGTCAGCATCACGCGGTGTCAACTTATATTGCAATCGTTGATAACTCAATAAGTTTTATGTTGAGAAAAAAGTAGAAAAAGACTTTTCTTCTCAATTTCTCATGAAGAATCTGTTTATTCTAATTTCCATTTAAAAAACGCAAGAAAACACACAAAAGAAACGGTCTAACAGCGACAGAAATTCAACCGAATGAACAGAATGATCGTGAAATTCGTAACTGGTGGTACATTTAACATCTCTTCCATTTCCACCGTAAAAACTCAAACTCAAATTGATTTCATGCTGCTCGAAGATGGCAGGATGCAAAGATCCAGTGGCTTGGAACGCCGGTGCTTTGAAGAAAAAAGCTGTAAAAATCCACCTAACGATAAACTGCAAAGCAACCAAACAACGACGGTTTTCAATGTAAAACAAACAGAGAAATAAAAATTCCAGTCAAGTTTTGTTCTCACCTACCCAGAAATTCTTTCGTTCGTTTATACAGCAACCTTTTTCGTATCGTGAAATTTTCGGTTTCCACGTTTCTCACGCTGCAATCGTGGATGCACTAAAAGGTGATTTCACGGATTAATGAACTGCGACGGATTCATGGATCATTTCTCTCCGCGAAGTGTCTTGGAGTCGTTTGTAGCTCAGTTCTCATGAAGCGTGAATCGAACAATGTTTATTTAAGTTTTTCATTTATACGAATATTATTGATTAATTTGTTCGGTGTTTTTGTTTATTGTCTAGTCTTTTTCAGATAAATACTTCAATTTTTTGAAGGATATTCAAACGTTTCATCAGTTGTTGTTTTTTCGAACAATATCTACGTAATTTCCAGAAAATTGGGCTGTAATTGTGATTACGAAGCCGGTGGATAATTGTAACTTTCTCGCTCAAACCCTTCCTTAAATTTTCGAAAGTTATTCGTCGCTCCACAAAGGTAATAGGGGTACAACAGACACCTGTGCAGGTGAATACTGCCCCTCTCTTTTTCCACCACTTCCTGAGGTCTTAACCTGGACTGGACTTGGCGTTTTTCAGTGACGAACCGGCGATTCTCGCGTAGGTATATCGTCGTTACGAAAAAAATGACGCTTGCTATGTGCTTCACTTTGAAACTGAATTTTTTGAAAGTGCGCTGTTTGAGAAAGTGAAGTTGCAAAAACCGTTTGAATGTTGGTGCTTGTGGAAATCGTTATTTCGCGGATTTAACTTTTTCTGGTGCTTGGATGGGTTTTTAAAGGATATTGTATTTTCGTGGTAAGTATAGAAGTTATGAATAATATTATATTTTTAATAATTATAAATTAAGTTGCGAAAATTAAAAAGTGTTAGGAGGGTAAATATGTAGTTTGGTTTTCGAATGCTCGTTGAATTTCATGAAGGTAATTTTGGATCTTTTTGAGGAATTAATTTTATTGTTAATTAGTGAAATTAGAAAAGAAAAAATTTTCATCTAAGACAAAAAAGCGATAAACTTTTTTTTTGAGTAAACTGTGTTATTTTCAAACTAGTGGAATTGTAATTATTTAGAAAGAAATTTACATTTAAGTTTGCCATTCATGATTTTCACGTATACTTAGGGAAATTGTATATTTTTTTTTTATCCATTTCACTTTAAGGTGAAAATTCCAAAATTAGAATTAATATACGAGTACACAAGTTAATACATTTATTAAAGCATTTTTCAATGAGGCCACAATAATTCATCAATGAAACTTACTATAACTATTACAAGAATGTTTACTCTTGATTTTAAGAAAACAATTATTCATCGATTTCTATGAAAAATTTTCATTTTACTTCAAAACAAAAAAAACTTTTATCAGCGCGTGATTCATAACTTTTAAAAAATAGTTAGTTAGGTTGAATATTGAGTTTCAAATACCCAAATTTCAGAACAAAAATTTTTCAACAATAGGCAGTTTAAAAATCTCAGAATTAAAATAACTGAAAGTCATAAAACAGTCAATGAAATAGATATTTATTTTTATCAAACTTTCAAATGAAGGATTTGAGCTGGAAATATTGCATGCAATTGCTTTTCAAAAAAAAAAATTTTTTTTTATTCTAAAATATGAATATAAATTTATCTGAATACAGAAAATAGTAATATTTATGGAATTGAATTCAGAAATTACACGGTTAAAATTTTGTTCAATAAAAAACCCAAACAAATGATTAAGTGAATTTTCACCTTAAAATTTTTGTTTGGAAATTTTAGTTATTTTCGATAATGAGGCAAGTTTCAGAAAAAATTTCAATAGAAATTCAGTTTCCGAATAGTTGCATTAATTGTTGTGGATTCTGGTTAAAAAATGTTTATAAAAAAGATGAAAGCCAAAAATATGGAGAATCAAGAAGGCAGTTCAAAATGACAACACAAACTGGTTCCTTGAATTTAGCAGGTATCAAAAACATTTGAATTTCAAAATTTATAACGTGGAATTTTTTAATTTGAAAAAAATTAAAAGATTTTGAAAGAACGAACTTGTTCTCAAAAAGCTTCAAAGTGAAATTAAAAAACAACATTTTAACTGTTTCTTATTGTTCTTGAAAACCTATGTAAATTTTGATAGATTCTCAATAACTTTTAGAAAAAATTTTCATGATTTGCATTTCTCACAATATAAAGTCGTGGAGTCTTATAAATAAAGTATGTACAATACAATTATTCTGGATTTGATTTCTGAATACTTCAAAATGATTTAGAATCAAAAAAATACGCTACGAAACCTTGAAATTTATAATTTTTGAGATATTAAGAACGAGAAAATTTTCGAATTTAATCATTTTGTTTACAAAAAATTGATATTCTTTTAAATTTTCAATGAAATTTTCAATTTTCAATTTATTTTAATTTAAATTTGAATAAATTTATTTCAAATAAATTTTAATTTTTAATTAATTCATTTGAAATTGAATTTAGATTGTAGTATTATTTATTTCACGTTAAATTTAAATTTAATTTTAATTTTCAATTTAAGATAATTTACGAATTTTATCCTTACAAATCCTTATAAGGATAAAAAATATAAGACTTTGACAAATTTTCAAAAAATTTCAAAACCCAAAAATGTCCGAAATTTCCCAAATAAAATCTAACTAAATTATCAAAAATTTTCTAACCTGAGTCGGAAAATTCTTGAAAAAGTCATTGAAACATTACGATTTCATCTCAAAAACCATTTTTCCATCGATAACCCTAAAATTTATTGTAGTGAAACAATTTTTAAACACTGTTTCAAGATAAAATCAAAATCAGATTTACAACCTTTACTACATTTTTTTAAACTTTAAAATTAATGTTGCACCGAGTAATTGGATGGTGAAAACGCAATTGGGCTTCTGGTTATAATTTATTCAGAGATCATAATCTTTTCGAAAACGTAGTGGGTGAGTGGGGGGGGGGGAGGTGAAAAGAATAAACAAAGATGAACAATCGTGATAAGACGAGTATGTAGGACATGCTGATGGTTGACTCCAGTGACCGTAAATTATGGATCCGTCATGGTCAAGTGCTACTGCGATGCGAAAAATAGAACCATCTGCCGAGAAGGCAAGAATAATCGTGAAAACTAAGAAATTTATTATTGCAGTTCAATTTAAAACTGATAATTAAAACAATATGCATAAAAAAGGACACACTTGAAAGTTGGCGTAGAATGTTTAAAAGTACTCTGAAATTTTGAGGATTAATGAATTTTTGAGAATTTTTTAACAGTGTTGGATTTTCAAAGTAATTTCGATAATACTCTTGAGCATTTTAAAATATTGATTAAGGAGTTGAGGTTTGATAAAATTTGTTTTCTTCCGAATTGCTATGGAATACGGAGGAAAATGATTTGGTTACAGCAACCATTAATTCAGTAAAATATGGATCCACCAAAGTTTTAGATATTGTAACCAAAACTTTAGTCATGACAACCAAAACTTATGTTATAGCAACTAATGCTCAATTTTTATGACTGATACTTAGGTTGCAATAACCAATTATTCGGTCATCATACCTATAGTTTTGGTTGTACTATCCAAAACTTTGGTGGGCTCATATTTTACTAAATGAATGGTTGCTATATACAAAAATTTCTCTTCGTTGATATTCACAGAAATTTATATTGATGGATGGAATGTCGAATAATCTATTAGAATAAAAATTGTTAATTTTCTCTGCTCATTCATTATTTGATGCAAAGGTTGGGAGAAACGAAAACTATTTACTTGAAGTATTTATCACGCTCAAAATTTTACCAATACCTCATATAAGTTTCAGAGAATTTCTGGATTTTCAAAAGTTCTAAAAAATAAAAGATTTACATTTTGTAATGTTGAATCAGAATCGGAATTTACGCAAAATTATTTCTAATAACTGAATTTCAGTATCAATTTTTTTATCAATCTCGATAAATTAATTAGTTTAAAAATTCATGAATGCAAATGCCTGTAATTATCTGCGTAGAAATTAATTCAACAATTCGTCTGTTTTAATAAATAAAATATTTTATTTATGGAAATCTCCAGGAAACTTTCGTGTGATTAACATTTCTAAGATAGAATCTAGGATAATATTTATTTTTCTATCATTCGTTGAATATAATCCAAAAAATTTGTGTAAGTTTTTTACTTTCTACGAAAAATTGTTTAAACATTTATATTGAAAGTTAATATTTCTCCCTGATGAATAAAAACAACCTGTTAAATTTAGAGAAATTTCACAAAAAGCGTGATTTATTTTGTTGAACTTGATGTCAAATAGATATTTATGCTACAAGGGAGAAAAAGGATGATTACAACGAGTGCAATTGCGCACTCGCTTCGCTCGTGCCCAAACTTTGCACTCGTTGGAATCATCCTTTTTGTCTCGTGTAGCATACAATATTTTTTCCCA
>JAPYZL010115102.1:0-13694 GCA_030522825.1 Platygaster orseoliae
CAATTTTCGTACTGACATAATTAACTTTAGTCTACAGGGTATTCAGACACTGAAAGCGATATCTTTCTGAAGCATATTATCGCGGGAATATTGAATGGTATTTTGTCCGGATTTTGGTGGCGCACCCTGTAAGTTATCGAAAATTTTATGATTTGCATTTGTAGGTTTTTAAAAAACCTGGAAGACTCTAGAATTTCTTCTAAGTTTTTTGAAATCTAATAAGAGCGACACATAAGATTTTAAAAATTTATAAAAGGCACTAATGAAATTTTTGAAATCTTCCCGAGTTGAAATTTTCAGTGAGGATTTCAAGTGAAATTTAGGGATATTAAAGAAATCAGTCGATTGATTGAATTTTAATCGATTTGTAATTATTATAAATAAAATAAGATATAAAATTATAATAATTATTTCATAATTATGAAACTTTCAATATTAATTTTTATCTAAGTATTATTGTCATTTTTATATTCGTGTAATAATTCAACAGAATGTTGCAATGAAATAGAGTGATAAAGCTAAAACAATAATGATAAATCGATATATAATGTTTTTGCCCCCCCCCCCAAAAAAAAAATTTGGTTTCAGCGCCCCTGTCTAGGATTCAAAGTTTTATGAAATCTCGAGAAAATTATCTCTGTATAGTATTAATGTCTTAAAAGTTCTATCGGCTTTTTTGCATTTTTGTAAGTTAACATGAAACTTTGAGGAACTTTCTAGTAATTTTTGTATACCATATATCAATAATACATAGAATAATATAGAACAAGATTAGTCAAATTGAAAAAACAAAAACATCATTAAAAATTAGCAAATATTTGAAATTCGCCAAATTAGTTGATGAAGTCAAGATCAAGTTATATGAATAATAAGACTTTTGATGTCGTTCTAACTGACCCTTTTTACAGTCTACAAAGTCATTAGTTATCACAGGTACTTCGAATAACTGCGGTAATAAAGTTAGTGGTACGAACTAGGAATAGTCAGACTAGATAATATAAGTCACGTAACATCAACCTGCGCAGATCGTTGGGTGAATAAAAATCTTCTGCAACAAGGATTATTTTAAACCATGTTATATTTAGTTCTAACAATATTTATCCCTTTAATTGCATCAACTTAATGATCATCTGGAATAAGCTTTTTTATATTTCAGAAATTCATGATAGTAATTACAAGACTACTTCCTTTATGAAGGTTTAATTTACATTTTTACTGCGATACAGAGAATTATATTTTTTTATTTTTTTGGTATAAGGTATCATTTTTGAGTTTTCTTCCTCTTGAAAAATCAACTTCCTGCATCCCTTAATTATATGAATCTATTTACGTTGTTCGTCGCACAAGAAAATGGTTCAACATTCATTATTGTCATAAAAATTCATCATAAAGTTTCGACAATTCAAATATCCAGTTACATTTATGTATTATATCATAATCCAGGAAAACAAATATTCCATTTGAAATGACAATGAGAAATTTTACCCTTATGTGTTTATCATTAAGGTAAGCAGAAAAAATTTTTGGGAGGAGTTTCACAAAAAATATATACTTCTTTCAAGGATTAAAATTTTTTAATTTGGACGATATGGTAACAGGATGAAAATTTTGAAGGTTTGAATTAATATTATTCGAGTTCATGCAATTTTCGAGTCCAGAGTTGTACATGTTTTACATACTTTCTAAATATAATAAAAATCAATTCTCGTGATTTTCAAGTCACTCAGGTTACGAGTTTTTTTTCACTTCACTTTTTTTTCATATTTTTTCATTATTGTTACAAATAAAAAACTTTGTGATATTATTATGGATATTTTTACAGCTGTCTAGAACTTGATGCACTAGGGAACTAAGTTGTGGAATGTAAATAATTTTTTTGATTTTTGAAAAAAACACAATTAAAAAACTTTCACGAGTTACAGTGATTCTCAAAACTTCTGTATTGTATGTGATTCCGTATATTAAATAGAATTTTCAGGTATTTTTAAAGATCTATTTTATTTCCAAGGTTTCCTCTATTGATTTCTATAATTTTCTTAACTCAGAAATAACAATATTATTAGTTTTAGAAGAATTTTTCGTTAAAAAAATTCTAACTGTAAATGCGAAGCTAGAATAACGTAGAAAATAAAAATGTGAGAAAGCGCTCCAACCCAGTGATTATTAAAAAATAAAAAATACATAAAAATGATTTAACTCTAAAGATTTAATCTCTGAAACATCCAACTCTAGAGCATAAAATTCTAAAAACTGTGTAGAGCAATCTTTAGTAATTCATGAAATTTATAAAAAAACTTAAAAGCGGTTCACAATCGTCTGAATCCAAAAAAGTAACAAAAAAAAACAAGAAATCTTCAAAATATCTCAAGTGCATGTAGAAGTAACTTTCCTGGAAATCTATGAAATTATTGGAAACTGATAAAAATCTTAATTTTACAGTATTGAATGCTAGAAATCCATACAGCAATCGAAGGAATCACTATATAAACCTTTTAACTACAAAATCTTATAAGTTTTAAAAAAATGCGAGAAACCCTGAAAACCTTTCAAGTCTTCAAAATCGTGTAGGGATATTTATCTTAAGAATTTGTAAAACATTAAATCATAGAACACAAAATACAAGAAACCTATATAGAATACCAAAAAAATATCAGAAAATTTTTTGACTTGTAATAATAATGAAAAAAATTTCTTTTTAATCGAAAACCCCCATCAAAGATGATTTTTTTGAAAAGCTAATAAAACTCATCAAGTTCGTCGACATTTCAAAAACTAGAACATAAAAAACTAAGAATTCTAAGCATCGTACAACTTGTAAAACTTACATAAAATTATTTTTCTTGTCCTCTAAAATTTGTTCTCATTTTTCACATCAAATATTTCTGATTATATTCATGAAAACAGTTTTTTCATTTTAATTGTGAATAGCTTAATGAATTGTAGATGTGAAAAAGAGAGCAAAGGTTATACATATTGGGGTGTCCGTTATTTTAGCAATGTCTGAATTTTTTCCACCCCCCCCCCTCTGAAAACTTTTCAAATAAATAAAAAAAAATTATTATAAAATTTAAAAGTGATCCGTTCATATTAACACGTACCTCAAAGCCGTTGAAATTTTAAATGTAAATAACATAACACGTGTTTTCAGCCAACTTTACGTGAAAATTAATAAATTTTTTTCTTGTCAACATAGATTCATAAAACTTAGTAGATTTGTAGGTCATAATATGGAGAACAAAACCCTATTTTTGCAGAATTTTTGAAACATACCATTATATAGTTAGAGCCCTTCAAAGTTCACATTTTTCGTTTTTCCTGTCGGAGGCCATGTAATTTCATATTTCATTTTTTGCCAAACACATGTTTGCGTATTTTGAGTAATTCTTGTCGAAATGTAAAATTTTTCGCTTTTTATGGCAACAGAAATAAATTGAAGCACAATATATTTAAAAAAAAGACGACACTATTAGCACAATAACGCAGATCAGGTAGGATTCTGGTATGTTGAGTAGCACTAAAAAATAAAACAAGTCAGTACCAAAAACAGGAAAGTTAAATATACACATTTTATAAATAACTCTTATAAAACTCGGATAGACATTGCAAAAAACAAACCTATAACGGCAAAGTCTTTAATCAAATAACGAAATTCTACAAGATAAAAAATTGGATACTCAAATATACATATAGAAATAAAATAGTGAAAAGAAGTACAGTTTTGAATTTGTGATCATTAGAATGGCTAATACATTTCATGATAATGTTTGTTTTTAGCAATTGCTCAGTGCATTATTGATTATTTGAGATAAGTAAAAGTTTATTAATGCAGAAAATGATGAGACGTTGATTTACCGCTTTATCATGAAGTCCATGTTGCGATTATCTTAATTGCAAATTTTATTGCTGAATTAAGATAACAGTAAGTCAAACTTTGACTTTGCAAAAAATTAGCACTCTCCCTGGTCCCGGATTGGAGAAAACTGTATTTTCTTGGAGAAAATTGCCTCCATAATGAGGATAAAAATTCGTATCTCGCGAGTTTCTCGGGCGATCACGTTTTTTATTGCTGAATTAGGATAAGAGTAAATCAAAGTTCGACTTTGCAAAAAATCAGCACTCTCTATGGTCCCGGATTGGAGAAAACTGAATTTTCTTGAAGAAAATTGCCTCCATAATAACGTTTGTAATATCTGAAGTACAATAGACATGAGATGACGATTTTTATGACCATTAATCAATCAAATATAGAGCTATGAATCTTACGAAGCACTTCACATCACTCAAAATATGCAGAAATGTGCTTGGCAAAAAATGAAATATTAATTTACATGGTCCCAGCAAGAAAAATGAAAAATGTGAACTTTGAGGGGCTCGAACTGTATGATGGTATATTTCAAAAACTCTGAAAAAAAAGGATTTGATTCTCCATATAATGACCTACAAATCTACCAAGTTTCATGAATGTATGTTGACCAGAAAAAAAGTTATGAATTTTCACGTGTAGTTGGCTAAAAACACGTGTTATTTACATTTAAAATTTCAACGGCTCTGGGGCACGTGTTGGTATGAACCGATCACCTTCAAATTTTAGAATAAATTTTTTTCATTTATTTGAAAAGTTTTCAGAGGGGGGATGGAAAAAATTCCGACATGGCTAAAATAACGGACACTCTAATACATATATGACATTTTTTTTTCTCGCCAGTCATTCACAATAATTATCTATCATCTTATAATATTTTCTTTTTTCTTAAAAATACTTCCATGTTGTATTACTAGGACTTTTCTTACTATTACAATATTTTACTCTTTTTTAACGAATTTCCATAATTTTTCATGATATCACAGTTGTCGAAGCAGTCTTCATAGTTTTTCATTATTCTTTCAGTTTTTTGAAATTTCTGAAACTATTAAGTTCATTCTACAATTAATAAATTCACTTATCTTCATGTGTAAATAATTTTTCAATCATCCAAAATAACAATCTTAATATTCTCAACACTGTGCTACCAGTGAACGCCTGAAAAATCTAGGTGTCTAAGCATAAACTACCCTAGGAATTAATCAAAAATGCGCGAACCGTCGTCGTCGGCGCTTTCAATAATGGCACGAGTTTATTAAAAATTCTGCGCTGACTGGACACGAGGATTGGATCGATTTAGAACGTAGGACCGGATGTAGAACGCGCTCGCCCGGAGAAGCGAAACTGCTGATTCTTCAAAAATGTTCGATTCAAAGGAAGAGAATGCAAAAGAGCTCAGCGAAACAGAAAGGAAAATCGACGGCTTAAACGAACGCTAAATATTTCCCGATTCCTCTTGCTCATTTTCCGGTAAACTTTTCTTCGCGTAAAAGACGATTGAAAGTGGTAACGCCGTCGATATTTGTGTCACGCGAAATATTTCTGGGTTACAGTGCGATAAAAGAACGAAAACTCGAGCAACCGCGGGTTTTCACGCGTTAAAGAAAGTTGGGGAAATTGTGGAAAAAGTGTTTGGCCGAACAAAAAGGCAGAAAAACAAGGATGGAGTGAGAGCTGTACCTATTTTCGCGAATGAAAAGCGAGGAAAACCCTCGGGCTTTGGTGACGGTGCTTCGATTATTCACGATTTTGTGCTCGGATGAGATATAATGCGGACCTTGAGGTTTGTCGCCGTCATTATTTTCTTCTTGATTCGCGAGATAATGCGGAAAATGACGCTGAGGTAGAGAGAAAAAAAACCAGAGATTTTATTGAGGAGTGGAAAGGAAAGCGTGGAAAAAGGAGTTTTTACGGAAGTTGAAATTCAACGATTTCTTGAGATTTTAGTGAAAAAATAATTTGAAGATTTTTGTTAAATATATGCAATTGTTTTTACTATAATTTACAAAAAAGTGTCAATTTACATGATGTATAAATTTTTCCTGTAACCGAATATGCTGTTTCGTATTAATCAAATATTTCACAAAAAAATTTTATTTCATACCAATCTGTTTTAAAATATTATACCATATTCTAAATGTTGACACAAAATTAATAACTTCAGTTTTTTATAACGCATCGTTTTCCCATATAATTTGCTAAGAATAATACTTATCAAAATTTTTCAAATCTTGATGTAATTTTTTTAAATCCTAAAAAAACTTCGAAACTCCTTATAAAATATGTGATACCTATATTATTTCGATAAATTTCTATGACTTCAATGATTTAAGATACTTCGTACAATGTTCAAAAAGTTTTCACGGCTTTTACATTTTTAATAAAATAAAACATGTTTATTAGTATAAAAAATTATGAAAAGGTTTGTTTGGATTTTATATTGTTTTTCAAATTTTTAATTTTTAATTTTCAGATTTTACGTGTGATAAATGTTCGTTTTTTGTGATGAATCTTGACATTTTTGGGCAGTTTGCCCAGGATTTTTGGATAATTTCTTATGCACATCCAAAAAATATTTTTCGTCTATAATTGCAATATTTTATAAACCAAGTCATTATGTTGTTGAAAAACTTTCCGATAATTTCGATAAACATGAAAGTTTGTCATAAAAAATATAAACTTTATTTTCAATAGCTCTGAAATTCAACCATTCCCTAAGAAAAAAAAAAGGTTCAAAGATTTTCGTTAATCGAATGCCATTGTTTGTACTATAATTTGCAAAAAAAGTGCCAGTTTACAAAATATATGCTTTCATTCAACTTGAAATGAAGTATACTGTTTTTAATTTTAATCAAATATTTCACATAAAAATGATTCTTTATTTCATTGAAATCAATATATTTTTTATATCTTTCAAATTTTGTAATTAAGAAAAAAAATATCTTAAGAATTAGAGAAATCATTGCTATATAATTCCCAAATATTTATGTCACTTTTGCAAACTCACGAAAATTAATAAATTTTGACGTGTGATTGATGAAATTTATCTCTGTTGCAATTTGTAAAGAGTGTTTTGGAAAGTGAATCACTTGTTGCTGAAATTTCCTGTGAATCTGCGGTAGTCTTTTTGCTACTTAATGAGGAATCTTCCGCGCTTGGCACGGAGATCACTTTTCAATACGCTTTCATCGAAGAACGGCACTTGGCCAAAAAAAGATGTAGCAGTTGGTCCTTCCGCTCGATTATGCCGATAAAATGTGGAGCGAAATGTAAAATAAAAGAATACTGCTTTACTTCTAAAATAAACACGATCATAAATGCACTGGTTTTATTCTTACACTGCTGAGAAAATTTTTTTTTATTTAATTTTTCGTATTTTCTGAGACTGCAAAAGCTTTTAAATCAAATTCTCAAATATTGATTGTGCAAATTTTTCATATTTGTTTTTACAATTTTTGGGTTTATTTTGGACTAATATACTATGAAAGCTAGGTTTATCAAGTTCGATAGTATTTGTTTAAAATGTATGTGAGGTCTTTTAAATAAAGTTTTTTTTTTTTTTTTTTCATTTTTGAGTGCAGCAAGAAACGTTAATTTTTCTACACGTTTAGATTTTGGTAAATGTCATTATTTTAATCCAAAACAGTCAAATACTTTTGTCATTAAATGAAATCATATTGTTTTTCAAACGTCAAATGCCTTCACTTGCTAATTTCATGAAAAAAAATTTAGATTTGGTTTTCTTATAACGCCCTTATAGACTTTTTTTGCGAAATTAATTAGCATGATTCAAGATTTCAAAATTTACGTTTTCTATACAAATTAAACAATATCGTGACCATACATACAGGGACACTTAAGAGAATATTCTCAAAACCTCAATAATAATTTGTAAAATCCTTAGAAAACTTCGAAATTCTTTATAAAATACGTCAACCCCATAAAAATTCGAAAAGTGTTTATAACTTCAAAAATTTAGGATACTTCATAAAATATTAAAAAGCTTTTTACGGCTTCTATATTTTCAATAAAAATGAGACATCTTTTATGTGGCTCGTAAACATTTATAAGGCTGCTCAGGTTCTTAAATTGTTTTTGAAATTTTTCATTGTGAATTTTCTGGTTTTATGTGTAATAAATGCTTTGTTTTTTAACAAGAATCTTGAAATTTTTGTGCAGCTTTCCTATGACTTTGGAAGAACTTTCCATGTACTTTAAAGAAATTTTGTATATTCTATAATTGTAATGTTTGATTAACTGAATCATTAAGTCGATAAAAAACTTTCCAAAATTTTCCGAAATTTACATTAATATGGGAGTTGCATAATTGAAAGTATTAAAGTCTAATACCTTTATGCTATAATTAGGGAAAAATTGTATTTAAATCTAATTCACAGTAATGTCCAAAAAATTCTACACAGGAATCATATCCAGCAAAACCGCCCAAAAATATAAAATTCACGTTACCAACTTTTCCTCCACAAAATAAATGTTCCAAAAATACAGCTTTTTTAAGTGAACAATATCATTCTAAAATTTTTCTGCCTTCAGTAGAAGCCATTCCATGTGATATTTTGATGGTCTTACCTTATTGTTTATGAACTCGTAAAAGAAAAAAAAAAGAAAATGAACATCAGCATTTGTGGTTTAAAGAATGAAGGACATTCTACCTTATTTATTTCCTAAAGTAAGCTTCCCTGTAATATACAGCTTTTATAGACTTTTATTGAAGCTTCGGTGGTTTTGAAATATTTGAGTAAGACTGCATACTTTATGAAGCTGTGGAACGTGATGTATTTTATCTCAAGAGAAAAATGCTATGGGTGCAACCGAATATATTTCACAATGAACAGGAAGGTAATTTCTCGAATGCAATGAATATCTCTCTAGACAAGGAAATAGCTTCTTTAATTTATTCGAACCTGAGAAGAATTCGCGGTATACAAGCATTGCACTGAACATTCGATATAGTTCATGTTTGTCATGGATATAAATGAATTAGCTACATTCAATTTTTGTTTGAACGCTTGTTAAAAATTTCGATCATGAAAACAGTATGATATGAAAGTATTCATACGAAATGAGCTTTTTTGAGAATTTATAAATAAGAAAGGAATGTTTTATTCCAACATTTTCTTGAGACTGAAGAATTTGTAAATACGAAACCTTTGACTCTCGCCAAATCCTTATGATTTCTCGATCGATGAGTTACATGAAATCAGTACATAGGCAATATTTTTATAGCTGCTGTCAATTCAAGATTGCAACTTC
The DNA here is from genome assembly GCA_030522825.1 of Platygaster orseoliae. NCBI lineage: Eukaryota > Metazoa > Arthropoda > Insecta > Hymenoptera > Platygastridae > Platygaster > Platygaster orseoliae. The sequence goes on from JAPYZL010115102.1 coordinate 9,134, forward strand.
TCCTTTACGACTTGGCTCCACTTCGGTCATTTTCTACATTCGCTGCTTCCATTACATCGTTTTATGGTTTCCCATTACCCAATTCTCCCCTCGATAAAACGCTATGTTTTTTCTGACATGCTACACGACTCTCATGGATTATGTAAGTTGGACAGTTTCGAGGTCATAAATGATGTATACTTCTCGTGGAAGCGTTTAAGATATAGCTTACGACGCTATCAAATTGCATTGTTGAGATGTTGAAAGTTTAATGAGGCATTTACTGGCAAGAGTTCTTGTTGAATTGGAGGAAAAGTCGAAGTCTTGAATTTTTAAATGTACTTTTTTAAACTTCTTTAACAACGATATTTATATTTTAGAGCCTGAAAATTTTTTGGGAATCATGTGATTGTTTTTTTCAATTTTTCAATTCAAAATCTTTTACACTAAAACCAGTGAAAATCTGGAATCTTACATCGTTTTCTATTTCATTACATCCATAATTTTTTTGGTTGTAATAGTTTACAAATTTTTCGTAAAGGCGATTTCTACAGATTCTAGAATTTTGAATTTTTTGGGTGTAAGATTTGTTAATGATATTATAATGTAGATTCAAGATGTTGATTGGTTAAAACATAGTAATGTGTTGAAACGAGTATCGAAATTCTCAGAATCATCGTTAATTACAAAATTTATAGATGTTGAATATGTAGATAAAAATAATTAAAGAACACTTTGAACAGTTTTTAACAACATTCACAAATAGTAGAAATTTCATCATTCATGTATATTTTATTTCGAATTTATATTTTTTCTTATGTTATTTCATAATAGTTGAATAACCAAACACACTATAACAATCCACAAATAATTACTTGACTCCCAAAAAATTGTGAATATTTTCCTACTGAACGACCTTTAATTACTCTACAAAACTAACTTTCGCATGGTAGATTTTTCATGTAAAACAATGATATGCTTTCGTTTAAGAGAACGAACATTTGAATAACATTCAGATTGAACGAAAATTTGCCAAGTTAATCGCTTCATTTTACAATTTTCCACTGGATGAACTTCAATTGACAAATAACGTGCAACGGATCAATCAATCGTGATCTCTTCGTGGCTCATTTTACCTCGATAATTGCAGCATCGACACTATATCGAAATCCCTTTGTACAGTAATGAACGCCCGGAAGGTGACTGGCACCTGCACAATGGTGATTAGTCCCTGCACCCTTACCCCCTCACCTTGCTCTACGACCCTGCATTGGGTTAAACGATATTTAATTACGCTGCACTCCAACGATTTTTCCTCTTGCATTTGCCCAATTTTCCGTGCCGGTGGAGTTTAATTTTTAGGAAATCGCGTGAAGTGATAAGGAACATGAATATGCACAAGACGTTTAAAAGTTATTGATGATTAATAAATCAGTCATGTTGAAAATCAATATTTTTTCAAGAAAATAAACTCGAAAAATGCATAAATATAGTAATTTCAGCGAAAGATAAAATTTTCACATAACTCTCTTAAAATCCTCAAAACTCCAGAATCATCGTTAAAAGTTTTCGCAGCGTTAATATTTTACCGTCCACGTAATTCGACTTTTAGGGCTACAACGAATAACTCGCCTTGCCTGACAGATTTTTTTAGTGCAGTCTACCGGAAACGTGAACGCTGGCTTTTGAAAGCAACGTCCAACGAGTTGAAAACGAAGCCAAACGCCAATTTGCCAGGATGTCACATTCTCACCCGGTGCATTGAATCATGTAACTTCAGCCAGAATGCGCATGCGCGCTTACAATAGCGCGAATTCACAGCGCTTCTCGTTACTTGAAAATCGATGGAAAAACGATGAGCTCAATAATTCCTATCGCCGAAAAACTAACGTTCTCGATGAACTCGGTCAAACATTCGATAATTTCACTAACTAATCAATTCCCATGTATCTTTAATTTTTTTTATGAAATTACAAAATATAAATTAAAACTATATCATCGTTCTTATCATTTTATACTCAAGCTATATTCCTTCAGCGGATTTGTTTAATAAATCTTGAATTTCTGGATTTGGTATCACGATCTTCGCCCGACTTGTATAAATCCAAGAAGCTCTTAATCATCCGGAAATCTGTGCTATCGCAGCATGCATAAATTATCCGACACAACTTGGGCGCTGGAATTCCCGCGGAACCTAATGATGTGTCTCGCACTAACTCTAATACTGCAGGCAATGATTATTTCACCGGCAAGAAACCGATGCTGGATTGCGAGCGCAATCAATACCGATCATTAGCCACTAAAGCAGCATCATTAATGCAACCCTATTAATTGGCCGCGCGACCTTTGAACCGGGAGCAAGTATTAATGAACAACGGTTGTGTGACGAACGAGAAAAGCATGTTTCAGGGATCCCAATAGAACCTAACAATAGGACAATCATCGAATATTTTATCATTGTGAGATAGTACAAAATTTCGTGCTGGACGTTTTCGTGACATGACGTAATTAATGAAACGATTTTCAACGATTTCAAGTGAAAATCGCACCATCTGGTTATTTGAGATTTCATAAAAAAACTTTCTCAATTTTCTAAAAAAAATTATAACAAAAATATAATTTATGATTTATATAACTGAATTTACTTTCAAAATTATACGCTGAGAAAAAAGTATTGTTTTTTTTTTACCATGCAATAAAGTCATGAAGTTTCAGTCTCGAATATTGTACTTTTTGATGAAGATTTCTTTTATACTCTACTTTACATGAAGCAAATATTGACAAAATGTAATAATGCTTGCCATAAAAATTGTATAATAAAAAATAAATTGTCATAAAAAAAGTCCAATATCGGAAACTGAATTACAATTACAATTGTTTTTAGTAAATAGTTAAATATTTGGAAAACTGACTTACAGTAACATAGGAATTTCTCTAAAAATAAATTATTCAAAATATCAACACTTTCATTATTCATTATGAATCAGTATATGTTTTTCTGAAATCCACGTGTTTGTGCAATCCAAGTTGCACCAATTCGAAATTTTTTAGAAATATTTACCCTTATCCTAAATCTATTTAATAAATGCATGATTTTGACATAAATGTTTCATATCGACAACGTTTTTCATACGAACAATGCTTTTTCCTTTCTCATTATGCCACCTTTTCATTCAATGCAAATTATATTACAGAAACTTAATAACCGTCTACGAACTTAATTAGCATTACAAAAAGCTTTTGCAAATCATCGCATTTAATCAGACAGAAATGTGCTCATCGCGGCTTCGATGTTGAATTCATGTAATTTATTTACTGGTACGATCGATAGTCATAAAAAATTCTCAGATTAAACACAAAAAATTATATAAAATACGTCTGAATTCACAATCATCACTTTTTGTTCGTGTCAATTTTCTTTACTGATAGAAAATTTTTTATGAAAACTAGGTCGAGAAAAAGAACTCTCAGAGACATTCATTCTCTATAAGTTGTATTTTGAAATGTCAAAGTTCAAAAACTTGAGAATGAAATTGCAAAATGCGAAAATGTAAAGTGCAAGTTCTTTGTAAATTTTCAATGATTCACTTTCAAATCTTGTCTAATCGAAAAAAAATTTACAACATTTTCGAAGCTTAGGTCTATCTGTAACTTAATCTAGGAAAATTTGAATTTACAAAACTGTTTTCTTGAAATGTGTAAAAAACTAGTTTGAGTATTTCGAAAAAAAAAAGGTATTTCAGTATAACATATGAAATATTTCAGAAATAAGAACTTCTTTATCTTAAAAACAATGAGAATGATTTTCGAAATATTACTATAATCAATCATATAACAATCAAAAGTTGCAGACATATAATTTATTGCAAATGAAGAACAATATTTAAGACTCAAATATTTAACATTTCATTTTTTCCACATCTCATATATTGAATAAATAAGCCCTTAAAATAAAATTTTTTAATTAAAATTTATTTATTATTACAGCATGGTCCTAAGAGCCCAAATAGTAAAAAACAATAGAATAAAATACGAACAAATGCAAGTCCCATGTTTACACGATTACAACAAATTTCAGAAGAGTAGCAGAATTATAAAAAATTGATTCATAAAAATTTTTCTTTATTTTAAGAAAAATTTAATATTTCACAGCGAATCACCTCTTTTTTAAATTACAGAAACATAAAAACTATAATCATGTTAGAACTGAATGTAAGCTTCTCAAACTTTCGTCAAGTTTTGAATTTTGTATTCGACAAAAATTTTGTTAAAATAATAAACGTTTAAAATAATCCAAGTAGAAAGAATTTTCCAAAATTTGCCACGTTTTCTGGGTAAATATATTTTTCCCATGCATCCGTAAAAAAGGCCACTTTATTTCTATGGAATGCGGGAACAAAAGCCCCTTTTTGGGTTACTCGGAAATCGGCGGAAAATATCAACAAAATCCCTAGGAAACATTCATAAATCACGGATCAGGCAATTTTCTTCCCTGTGATCCGGGATTTATGAATATTTCCCTAGGGTTTTATTAATAACTCCCGCTGATTTCCAAGTACTCCAAAAAGAGGATTTCGTTCCT
>JAPYZL010115148.1:0-17500 GCA_030522825.1 Platygaster orseoliae
TTGATGATTGGAAGAAACGTTGGCATATGTGTATCGCTTCTAATGGAGCATATTTTGAAGGAGATAAAATAAATATTGATGAAGATTAAGAATTTTGCGCTTTATCTAAAATTTCCGGAAACTTTTCGGTCACAATGTAAGTAGGGTATGTACGATTTGATATTTAAAAAAAAAAAGGAAGATGATCGCCGGAAAACGTAGCAAGCGCCGCGAGTATGAAAACGCGTTAGAACCAGTTCGGAAATAACTCCCTGCACTTGAACGACTCGCTCTAACGAATGTTTCAGGAAGTTCGGACCCACACTGGTTTCCTAGACACCAATTGGCGGATTTCGCGTTGTGGAATGCGAATTCTACGATGCTAAATCATTTTCATGCGTTATTTTCATCGGAAGTCCAATGGCTGGACGCCGCATGAGAATGAAATTGATCTCGTGCTGTGTAATAAAAGTGCCGAGTGAAGCGAATTTAAGAGCGTTAAGGAGTTATATGATAGTGTCAGGGTATCTTTTACCAAACATTCTTGCCTGTTGCGGTAACGAGAATCCGCGTTGCTACTGCGTTTGCGCTTCCTCTCAAGAGAGATCTTTAATCAAACGCGCTTGTTTCTGGGTATGACGTAATAACTATTTGCCATGCGAAGAATGTTCGTCTTTGCATGTTTTTCGCGAAAACGGGACAAAAATTGGCTCGAATATGTCCAAGTTTTGGATTTCTGAATGATTTATATGTTCTGATTGAAATCAGTGCATGAAAAATATTTTAATTTCCACAGAATTTTCAAAACATATCCTTGCTTCAGAATGACTCCAAATCTTGCAACTTCCCTGAATACTGAAAGAACAAAGATCCTTTATCCAGTAATGTGTATATGCAGGCATCACTTCAAAAAAGAAATCCTAAATTCCTAGAATGGCAACAGTTCCACTCTACATTTGGTTTCTGTGTAATCAAAAACAAATTCATCACTTTCGAATGCCTTGACGCAAACAATGTCTTCTTGGCTCAGTTCTGTTTGCAAACATCGTTAACCCCTTATGTTTTCCCTACATACGTTTTATGAAATATTGACTAACGCGCCTAAAAATCTCCATTGAATTTTCTTCGGGCAAATAAAAAATCTAAACAAGGTCCACTTGTTTGCGTTTCGTCAAAGCGAGAGGCAAGCACGGCGGCGCTGTACGCGCAACCGGTTTCAGTATGCATTCGCATTTTTACCTCTAAATAGAAACAAACTGTTTGCTCTAAGTCATTACACTTCTCTCGAGATGTACATTACTAGTAGCTACTCGCTGCTTAAGACGATTGAATGTGATGGGCGAATGTAAGAATGGAACAGACATTCTGGCACAGCCGTTTTGCATTAATCAGTCACGTCACGCTAAAGCACGTTACGCCAAATAGAGCTCGATCTTCCTGTGAAAGTCGGAAAAATTTTTCCATCTTCATTTACTTAAGCTAACTCGCATCTCAAGTGACTAACTAACAAATTTCATTAACAGCGAGACTTTTCCAAATGCGCGGAAACAAATCTCCTTAAGCGTCCTAGACGGAAAAACCAGTACCAAATCATCCTAATTACCAGAGTTTCGATCTTACTTAACTGCTTTTCAGGAGTTTCGAGTCGGCGAAGATTTTCGTACATGTACTCAAGATGGTTAAGCGCCATGCGAACTTACCTGAAACAAAAGAAAAATTCACTTCTAGTATTACAAGATTACGGACATACATTCATTTAAATCTTATATATCTTTTACTTAATCAATTCGCAACGAGATTTGATCGATAAACTGAAACTTCGAACAAAATCCAACAACAAACGACTTTCCTCGCGTTTCAATCGTTCAATATTCTTGAAGTTACGAACACCTTGCGGGTATTCCGTTTCCTCCCGCAATAAAACCTAAATCGAAGATAAACTGAGATTCCATATAAACTTTTTCTATCTATCCGATTCAGTGTCTTCGATGACGCTTACGTGCGCAATTGCTTCCACCACCTTCCCAACCCCCGTCCCACAACAGTAGACTTTTTGTTTTCCAATGTTTCGCTCTTTCGAACTTAACGTCCTCTTTGCTGTGGTTAACGTTGGGACATTAAGAAAAAGACGAGACAAAAACGAAAAGTAAAAGAAATAAATGTTCGGCCTCATCTCTTCAAGTTGCTTTAATTTAGCAGGAAAGTTTAGGACTTCCTGTAACGGAGAGTCCACACAAAACGGCATTCAGCCTTTCCGCATCATAGATTTTCTCTGTTTCGAAAGTATAAGATTTACAGTGGAATTCAAGTGAGAGAAAGTTACGCAGTACAAATATAATTTTGTTTTCGAAACGATTACAACCCTCGGCTTCGCCTCAAACTACAACCTTCCGTTTCGTCAAAACAGGCATTTCCAAAAATCGCAATAATATACTATTATCTACTTTACGAGTTCATGATACATTTAAGATTCACGAAATAGGTTTTTGGAATTTTTTCACAAAGTTCTCTCCGATTATAACTGACAAAACGAAATCGAACTTCAAACCAAAAATATTTGATAACAATAAAACTTCTCATATAAAATTACTAACTAAAAATTATTACAGCTCTATATACTTGATCAAAAACTACAGCGATTTTTTTGTTTGAGAAATAAAATATTTTACATAGATACCTTCCAAATTTTATGAATAACTCAATGAGTTACTGAAAATTGAATTGATCAGGGTGAAACACGAGCAACAGTTTGAATGCTTAATTAGTAGTTGGCATTTCCCAATGCTGCCTAATAAATTTGCGAAACAAGATCGTCTGTGCATGAGCGTCACCGTTTGCACTTCGGAAATCTCGGTTTTGTGGTTTCCGCGCTATCAAGATTTCCGTTGACTGTTTCGAACTCTATCCTGAATTGATAATAGGTGAGGTTCGAGACGCCGACTTGGGTTACCGGGACAACCTGATGCCGTAAAAATTTGACCACTGAGCAACTTGCTTTGATGCTATGAAAGTGATTAATTGATATTCAACGTCTCGGTCTGTTCAATTATGAAGCGACGATTGTACCGAGAGTAAAAGCACGGTCGCGTTCAGAAGCGATCAAATTACTGGATGGTATCGAATTTTTCTTTGTAACCGAAGAATCAGTTTCAGGTAACACCATTTTTAACCAAAAACTTGCTATCGTAATATAACTTTAAAACAAGTATGATTTTTCGAAAAAGATAAGTAGAAAAAGGTACAAAGTACTTAGAAAAAAATCCATGCAACACCCAATAATGATTGGAACGCATATTGACTCCAGTCAATTATTGTGTCGGTCATGAGCAATCATGGCAATAATTCACAAAAGAAAAAAAATCTTTAGAAAAAGTTTCAAACGCGCAACCTTTACCAAGGTCACATTAATGGAGCTTATGTCGCCGCGCATATGGCAGAGTATTTTTCCGGACCAGCGAAACATGAAGTAGTGCGAGTAGTTGTAAGAAATTTCTGCTCACATAGTCAGGATCGCGGGACCGTTAATATGTTATCTTGTCGTATTTGAGTTCATGCGGGATTTCGCGTGGCAGATACTGATTGCGACCAAGCCGCAATAATCAACTCTCCGACCACCAATCTTCGAGGCAAGTAAAAGGTCTATAAAAACCTCTGGCGATGAAAATCTCAAAAAAAAACTAATTTATTCTAGTAATAAGAGTGACTTAGCGCACTTTTCGTAATTAGAAACATGAAAGTATGATTTCTAAAGTAGAGAGTCTATAATGTTTTTGAAACCAATGATAACGATGGTCTAGATGTATATAGTTTTAATGCTTCAAACTTTCGATCCTTCATCTCGAACCTTATCAAGATCTACAAATACATGATGAACAATTATTCTCACTTATAAATATTGAAAAACAAGTAATAATTTAAAATTACTCAGAAAAAATACGTTTCGGAATAATAAAATACTCGTACAACATTTTTTATACATCAAAAACGTTAGTAATAATAAGAAATTAATCAAAAAGTGAACAAGTCATTGATGCAACTGACATTTATATTTGAGTAATGAACGAATCTAAAACTTCCAAAACATCGACGAGATAATATCTTATACTAACCAAATTGTATTTTTGACACAAAATACATTGGTAAATACACTACACAATATAGAGGAGACTGGGGCAAAATGCGCAGTTTACGAAATATTCAATTTGCATTACCGTAAAAACGATAATTACTGGACACTTGAAATTTTTTCCATATATGGCTCTAGTGTCGAGTACCGAACGTCATTAGTTGCGTCTTATTTGTTTGTTTACTTTTTCGGTTATAAAACAAAGTGTGTTTTAGTCACTGTGTTGTGAATATTTGTCTGAAAGGAAACTTCAACTTTTGTGTCATTTTTTTCATCAGAATTGATGGTAGGTGAGTTTTTATAGTAATTCAGGTGCGAAAAAGACGAAAACGTGATCGGTTTGGCGAAATTTTGACTCTTTTTCGAATCATACGTTGGTAAGCCGGAAATGAAGCCATGGGGCAAAATGCGCAGTGCTTGTTTTGTATTGTTTCAATGTGTTTGGTCATTTTACGCTATTTCCTTCATTTTTTTGTTGTTTTCCACTTTTTTTTCGTCAAAGTGTTTCTACACCCAGGGTCGTATCGAGGTCGGGGCAGTGCCCCGGGGCGCCCAAACATTTTCTTGAAAAATGTGATGAGGGGGATAAGCAAAAAAATATGGTGTGTCACTTTTGAACACACCACCTCAACACTGAACACTCAACACCTTTTTTTTTAATCAAATTTGAAAGTTTGACGACCTTTTTTTTATTTTTGTGAAAGAACGTACTTTCTCTAAATTTGTTTTTTTTTTTTCTTATCATCTGTTTCATCATGGTTCGCGTTCATATTCGTAAAACAGAGCGTATTGATGGTGGAAAGTTATTCGAAGCGTCCGTGAGAGAATGTCTGCGAATTGCGCGTCGAAACGCTTTTTTGTTGCTCGACGGACACTCGACCGCTACTTACAAAATTTTTGTTCTTAACAATTAAAAATTTTTAGAATCAAATTTTGTTCTTAACTAAAAAATTTTTATTACAATTGTTTACGAATCATTTATTTTGTGTTTTCCACAATTTTTCAGCAATCAACCTCCTGAAAATCCCATTTTTGTGCAATTGCGCATTTTACCCCAGCGTGGGGCAAAATGCGCAGAAAATCTTTTTTTTTTAAATATATGATGCATAAGTTTCAACTAGAACTAAAGTTGCCTGAGGCTAAATTGTAGCCACATATGTATGCTACAATATAGTGCCATTTGCAGATCCTCTCAGCCCTTATGCTGCCTCAAAAATTTAATGATATCAAAAACTGCGCATTTTGCCCCAGTCTCCCTTAATGTCTAAATATTTTCAAATTAAGGGAATTTAAAACTATTATCTATCTCTTAAATGAAAAATTATTCCTTGTGTCTGAGTTATCAGTGTCAATGTTTAATAACAATTCATTTATTAATTGTTATATAGGTATAAATGTTATTTCGTTAATTACTCTTGTATACGTAGATTTTTTTCTACGAGTAAAATTTCACTCGATCCCATTCAAATTCATAATCTTTTTAAAAACTATGCTAGAGTATTATAGAGAAAGGGAATATGTCTAAGAAACATTTCTTGTGTGTTCGTTGTGCTAAATTCTTTATTTTCTCTTGTTTTATCACTTTTATCAATGTAAAAGCAAGGAAATATTCGCTACCAATTTTTTTTATTTTTTAGTAAAATCTAGCGAAAGTAGGTGAAAGTCTCAAAACTTGAGATATAAAAATAATTAAAAATCCGAATCGGTGTTATCATTCTAATTAAATAATATTGAACCATTTACTACTTCAACAACTAGAATAGTAATAAAGAATCCGTTTTCACTCTTTAGAAATACTTCTATATCCAAGAATTATTCCCCTATTGTAAGAGTGTGTGTAAAATATCTGAACAAATGTTTTGGCAGATCATGTTGTTGCTCATTACACTCGCATAGTTGAGTACAAAAAACAGCATCACGCTCTTGTACGAAATCCACCTATACGACGTGCGCTTTTCCCTAATTAACTTTCGACCGCTCATATCTCGCTTCATTGTAAAAAGCAACAGCGTTTTTCACGTAATCTGCAATCGCAGATTATCGTCGAACGCGGGCATAATCAAAACTTGTCAGCATCCCCGACGTCTTACTCACGGCAAGAAAGAGAAAGAGATTTTATCGTACCCCGTCGAGGTTTTTTGCTGAAGCCTCATATTGCATAGTAAGCGCGCTCGATCCGCGGCACGATCATCAGCTTTATACTCCACTTTTTCCATCGCTCTTTCGAACTCGCGCATTTTCATCGTTACGTTAAACGAACGATGTTTATCTCCTCGTAACATTAATTCATGTGGCGAGTTCCTAACGGCCGCGGTCGCTCGAAACTTTAAATGAAATTGCATTACTTCGCCGTGACTTTGGTAGCCGAAAAAATAGTCATATAAGGTCGCAGGGGGGGAAGGGTGGGGGAAGAGTCCCTAAGTCGGAGCCTAGAAAATTTCGAAGAAAAGTGAGAAAAAACGTAATGGATAATTAGAGCGTAATGCGGGAAAGAAAAGGAATAGCAGCGTGCGGGCATCAGTCGCTGGATATTTCCACTTTTCCCGCATTAGCATATGAATCGGGATCCGAAAAGTGCAGTGTTTGGGGTACGTACGAAGCGCGTTGATACGGGGACGAACAATCGCTTGCAATTATGCAAATCTGAGTTTCAGTTGCGGCGTTGGCTTAGGAGAGTGGGGAGAAAAGAACGAAAATTCCGCTGCCACGGAGTGAGAAAAAAACAAGTGCCGGAGTGACTGACCTGCAGCGTGTTCGAGCGATGCATTTTTTGAGTACTTAATTCTTTTATAATTATGTACATGTATCATTCATTCACTTTAAGTAATTATTTTGTAGGTATATAGCGGACTTTTTGAAGTCATGATATAATGCACACAGTTATAAAGAGTATGTAATAATAATCATATAAATAATTTATCTTCCAGGCTCTTTAAACCCGATGATAAAAATTTCACAAAATTGATATAATTGAAAATGTGTGATTTTCAAGAGTTTCAAAAATTCTAATAGTGTCCACGGAGATAAATTCATAATATTGATTAAAATCCCTCAATAGACATAAAAAGATACTAGAAAACATACTCGTATCCAATGGGATGCAACATGCTACCCCGTACATAGACAGAAGCGGGAAAATTGAATACACAAAGTTTTTTCTGCTCTTCGTTACGCTCAGGCCAGAAAACGGTGCTCGACTTTAATCGCCCACTTCTCATCCCAGATATGAAAATAACTTAAGCTCGCTAATCAAAATTTCAAACTCATAAAATCCCATGAAACATGGTAGCCATCTGTGCAAAACGAGGAAAAAATATGTCATGATAGCATAAAATAAGATCAAATCGTTTAACGTTGGAGATTTACCGCGCAAAGTTTATTTCAAGCTCGCTCGAGCGTGGGAGGACATGGGATAATGAAGTTACCCGACACCCTGCACGTAGACTTGGCACTTCGGAAGCAACCGCTGCGAAATGATGGAATGTAAAAATCGAATTGACGATCTATCCGGGCTGCTTCGATCCGGAATACGGATCCGAGTGAAAATCTGCTGTCACCGTTTTGCCTCGCTCCACCTATTCGTGAAGCGATATGCGTTGTGAAAGTGAGAGGAAGGCGAATTAGAGATGAAGGGCTCGAGCGCATCGAAATCTGTCACGGGTCAACAGTTTGCCACGTGCAAGGAATTTCGACGAGGAATATATGAATATAGAATTCGACCTGTCGTCTCCTTCCCGAATAATCGAAAAAGCGTAACGATCACGTACACCGAAATTTCATTGCTTAAAATTATCGATATGCATCACTGCATAGTCTTGTCATCGACCAATTCTACTGGTTTACTATTTATCGTTTTTTTTAGTGAATTCATAAAAATTATTGATATTTATCACTGAGAGACTTACTATTGATACTGTTTCACTTGTTATTGAAGTACTCCACTGATTAACAATTTATTGACGAACTCTACTGATCAAGATAGTATAATCAGTCTACTAAGTTACTGCAAATTATTGATATGTATTACTAATAGACTTGTCATTTATCTATTCAAAATACTCAACTGGCTGACTACTTATTGGTTAATTCTACTGATTCACTTGGCAATCATATTGTGCTGAATTACCACATATTTTTGATATGCATCACTGACTTACTACCTATCTATTGGCGAATTCAACTGGTAAAACGTTATTACAAGTTAATGATATGTACCACTGATCGGTTTACCATTTACTGTCTCTACTGATTGACTAATAGGTGACGAATCAGACACATCTGCTCATAAATTATATTCTACTGAGCTATGAAAAATATCCGTCATGTATCACTGATAGATTTATAATTAATCAATTGTCCTTTCTGAAAAGTTTGACTACAAAAATATTTTTGAATTAACTAGATATACAATACACACTTTGCAAGAAACATTATCCAGGAATTTGTCAATTATCTTCGAGTTTTAGGATAAAATGATCAATCGCAAAGGCAACACGAAGAAGTAACGGAGGAAAAAGCGCCGCGTGAAATTTCTACGGCATGGAGAGCACGCCAAAAGATTCCTTGTTCTCCGTCAGTCTCTGTTTTTCCCTGGCTTCTTCCACTTTTTGCCTCTGTTAAAAAGAGCGCGAGCGTATTCAACGTACAAATTGACGAGTCATGCGTTATTGTATGCCCTTTCTGAATTAACGCAAAACTAAATTACATCGCGAGCACGAATGTTCGGAGACACATCAAGCGCGGAGAAAGGAGCAAGGAAAAAAGGATTGCGAGGGGCTTGAAGAAGATGAAAGAAAGGATAATGAGCTCCACGACGCTTAGTGAGATCATTTTTACAGCGAAAAATGTACTTATCATTGAAACCTATGTGAAGAATAATCTGGGGGATCAGCGCCAAACATGAATTCAACGATTTTGTAAGCTTTTTGAAGTTTTTTTTAAGAGCCAAGGGAGTTTCTTTGAAAGATTCATCACAAATAACGTACCCAGAAGCTTTTTTCGCATGTAATAAATGCTCTTTTCACTGCGATTTTACAGTCGTTATGAGTTTAACTTACTTTCAATTGATTTTCTTTTCATGTATTTATGCTATTAGCATCGCAGAGAGTTTCGTTACATGGTTACAAAAGTAAGAATTATCACTGGTAAATATTGTGTCGCTGTTGGGGCACGTCAACAACTTACTAATTTTATATCTTATTTAAGAGTTTTAATTTGTTCAACATCTCTCGATTTTACAGAGTTGTAGAAGTTTTTTCTTTGTCAAGGGTTATGCAATCTCATCATTTACAAATTGAGAAAAAAAAATTTCATCTGAAACTTTTCCAAGCTCCCCATAATTTTTTCTTCATTTTTAGATGCGTTAATCGAACTTATTTTTATAAAAGTAGTATTGAAACATTTATTCATCAAAACAAATTTGAAATTGGTCCAATTATTGTCATTATGACAATGGCATGAAAATTCACAGTAGAAGATTTGATTTCGTAATCACATCTTCATGTCACCTCTTGGCGTATTTTTGATCAAATTTTTGAGATGATTAAATGTTATCAAATATAATGACCCATACCACGAAGGTTCAAGACCGTGGAAAATTCGATTAAGTTGATGAAACTCGCTACAGGGAAAAGCGGAAAAGGGGATTACAAAAAGAGGAATCTTTGGCCACGTGGAAAAAAGGTCCATTTGTTTCGCAGGGGTTGAAGCGGGTCGCTATTAGCCAACATTCTCCGAGTTTCCTCGCTCAACAAACCACCACTTGCCAACGTAACGCCAGCAATCCCCCGGCTGGTCTTATCAATCACGCTTTTTTCAGCCGGTTAATAGGACCGAATCGTCTTAATGCCGCGCGCGGTCACTTCTCTTTATTTCGTCGTTGGGCCATTTCACTCTGTCACGGGTGACGACGTGAAAAACGCACTACGTGAAGTTACTACCTAACATTTTATATCGAAAGTGCTATAGTTTCTTCGTTACCTCGATTTTCAAAACGTTATTTCTGCTCCCAAAAAAATAAAATATACTAGTGAGAACTGTTCTCACAAGTCTTAGCAAAAATCATCAAAATAACTGATGCTTGTAACGAATGATAATAATTTCAGTTCGTTCGCATTTCGCATCTCATATATTTCATGATGGTTTTGGGACAAGTATTATAGTGAGGAAAGTAAGTTAGCTCAGGAGTTTTTTCGACTTTCAACAGTATTTTCTTCAATTTCAACAACTTCGTGGATTTTCATAAAAGTTCTTAAAAGTTTAATGTTTTTTATGAAACATGAATAATGAATTAATTTCACACCTTGAATTACGTCTAAGAGCTATTTTGTTACATAGATGTACGTTGTGCCAATACTTTGTGAAAAAAGTAACACAAGTATAACACAGTAATTAGATAGCAAATAAAACTAAATTAGTACCTTTTGTCTCGAAGATTCTTTATATAACGATTTAAAAATTTTTAACTTTTAAGATTAAGAGAAGAAAAAAAAAATGAGAGATGTAAACACCTACAACAGGATTCTTTAAAATTCGAGAATATCGTTACCTGTAATTTTGTGACAAAAATTTATAACTTGGAGTAATATATATCAATTTTGTAGGTATAGACAATTTTTTGGAAACTTCAAATCGCGTTATTGCATGATTTTCGAACGAAAAGTAAGAAAGTTGGTATACAAAATTTGAATTCAGAATTTTCTATTTGTCGAACATGTAATTCTCAGACTAGACAATGCAAATCAAGATTTGTAGAAGTAGATACTACTTCATGAGTGTATAAAGTCGTATTTGAATGCAAATAAATTTTAAAAATTGCGAAGGTTACTTCATATAAGATATGAATCTCAAAACAAATCAAGTGTTTATGGTTGGGAATCGGACTTTTTCTTGACTTAAGTTTTAAAAAAACATAAAATATTCAAAACACTCGAAGCATGTTTTTCTACCTTAGAAGTTTATTAAATATTCTAGTTAGTTATGAAATTTTGCGAAGCGAAAACACGGGTTTGAAAATGATAAATTTCTAGTTAACTAATAATCACATTTTTATTTAAATTTTATACATAAAAATGGTACATCTACAAAAATTAGAATTTGAGAGCCACAAAACTTGAAACTCAAAAATTTAGAATAGCAAACTTGATTTAACAGTAGGTGAGTAAATTTTTTTTTTTAATTCTAACTATCAAAAAATCAGAACGCTAGAAATAAATAAATTTTGAATCGACTGCGAATACAGAAAAAAAGTCATCAACACTTTGATTTACACATTCACGATAAAACATCTGGAAATCGAAACATTCTCAAGTTTACATATACAAGATGATTTCTGGTTTTGAAAATTTGAAAATCGACAATTTTATCTAAAACATATGATTTAAGATAAAAACTCAAACCCATAGTTTATATAACCATAAGATTTTGGTTTTTATCTTGATACTTAAAATTCAAACAGCTTTAAAATTTTTTAAATAATGTTAAAAAAAGTTGACAAATTTTGAAAGTTCAAACGGTTTTTTTTCTTGCCCCATCAAATCTAAAATAATTTATTTGTATTTTTAACTCGGTATAAGAAAGTTTTGAGTTTGAATTCATAGTAGTATATTACTAGGACGATAAAATCATTTTTCACGAGTGTGAGGGTTGTGGTAATCGACTTCACCTCGAGCCATAATCACACGAGTGGGAAAATGATTTTACGTCCGAGTAATGTACGATATTTTACAGTACAAGTACGGTAATAGCGTTGTCGTACCGTGAAACGATACGATTATGACGCTATAACTGTACTAGTACTGTAAAATGACAAATAAGTTCCCGAATAGGTACGAAAGTATGGCTTCACAAAATTTCGAACAATAAATTCGAAATTCAAATTTGAAAATCTGCATACTTTTTATTAAGTACATTGTATTTCCTCGCACTAAATATTCGTAAAATGTCATAAACACATTTAAAAACGATGATAAAATTTAATATTTCGCTTACAAGGGCGCTTAAAATCAGCACGTCAAAAAACTTGAATCGGAGCTCTCACTAGCTTTTTTTTTGTTATTACATCTCAGTTTTTATATTTATGGTGAAACACTGTTGAAAAAATCTGTTGTTTACGACCCTGGTTGACAGACATCAGATAAAATTTGTCATGCTGCGTTCCCTATATTCTTCCATACACCGCATGTCGCGAAATGTCTTCCGTAAACCAACCAGCATAGCACAATCGAGAAAAACTTGAACGAAATCGACAAAAGATGCCATGGACTGGGGTCCGGGAAAAATATTTTTCTGGGTGTAAAGTAGGTTCGCAGTACAATGACGCGCGAACAAAACGGAATTTATTTCTATGACTCCGGTAAACCCCTCAAAGGTCTAGAAAAGCTCGAGTGTCGTACCAGGGAGCCCGGTAGAACAAATATACGCGAATATAGGCGCCATCGATTGTTTGCTCTCTCTTTTCGGACAGTCATTTTCGCTTAAATTCGCCAGCAGCGGGAAAACCAGTCCACTCTCGCGGACAGCGTTTATTGATAGAAATCAGAAAAAAGGATCCCAATCGACTCTAGAATCCCATTGTAAACTTGGTTCGATCGAAATGTAGAAAATTGTCCAAGTTCTTGAATCGCTTCGACCAAAAGTTATTTTCATTACCAAACTCAAAGTATAATAGAATTTAACCATGTTCACAATTTTTTTTTCTTGGAAAACACTACCATACACTATTCGTCAGAAAGTGCGCGAAAGAATTAGCAAAAATATTTTTAATTATTAGAGAAAACTTAGAGAAACAGTCTAATAATTTTTAAATATGTAGGGTGCTCGTCCTTAATTTGACAGATCGGCCTCGATGATCGTGAGAGAATAACTACCCGAAAACTAGGAAACGCCGCGCTAGTTGGGGGAATGAGCAGATCCCAGTTGTGGCCGCACGAAATGGGATAGACGATAGGATAACGCTGATGGGATAGACGTGGCAAGTACATCGCGCCGAGTCCCCGGGGATGGTTGGGGAAACACTATCGGCTTCTCCATTGCTCGTCACAACGCGAGGCGTGCCGAACTCGAACAACGCTCCACTGCGACGCTTTTCTTACCGGCCTAATCTAGTTTCGAAGCGGCACCCCTATATCCCACGAGCTTTTGGGGTGACAATCGCGTCAACTGCCCTCGTCATCCCATACAGCGGTATCAGCAATAAGGTCCCTTTAGCCTAACCTAAACAACAGGGGATCAACAAAGCTGCAACTATTCGAATCAAGTGCTTTTTGCTCCATATTTATTAATAACTTATATTGTAATATTTAGTAACCTAACTTCTCCAGTAAGAGACAATACATAACATCGTTAATAAGTTTGGTTTTTACTCCAAAATCACATTACTATCTTTAATTCGATATTTGCTTGGGACTTCTGCTTTCAATAAAATTAAAAACAATATATTCTTAGAAGTGTTCATTGTGACTTGACTGAAGTGAATTTTTTCTACCTGCAACATGTGGGACATTACTAAAAAAAAAAGTACAAAAATATGAGAAAACATGGCATTATTTGAAGATATGATAAGCCAACGTTACGAATGCCGTCCTGGCATGAAGTGATGGTCTTAACAGGGCCGTTTTCCTGGCCCCGAAAACAGACCGCAAACGTTTGATCCGAGGAGATAAGACCTGCTCATTTATTTTCGCGTCGCACTTTTGATCTTTCTTGCCGGCGAGATGAAAGAGAGCCGCGGCCGAGGTGCTGGGGTCCCGTACTTTTCGCGCTTGAAAGAGGCACTTTGCGCGAAAAGCACAATAACTGGAACTGGTTACGTGCTCGAAATAACGCAACTTGTGCATTCTTCTTCCCCGTCGCCTCTTCTTTTCTGTACATCTCTGGCGCTAAGTCACGTGCACATGTACGAAAAATGCGGTGACGCTTTGATCATAGCAAGATATATTGCGAAAATTATTGCAGTTTAAAGTCAAACTGCATGGTCGCTCACGAACGCTCGTAATATTTATAATAATATCGAAGTATCATTTATGAGCTCACATTTAAGAATACATGAAGAGGATATTCTTTTTTCAAATTTTTATAAATCGGAAAACGTTTTAAGTTAAGTGTTGCTGTAAAGCTGAAATAATGGAAAATTGTGAAGCTGTTTCAAAAACTGCGAACGGAAGAGTTTATATACGTTAGAATTTTTTTTTTTTTCAAAATTTATGCTTGTAGATTAAAAAACTACTTTTGATTCAAAAAAAAGAAAAAAAAAGAAAAAGATTTGCGTTACCAGAGCAAAAAAATGTAATTGACAGCATTTTAGGAAAGCTGTAATTGCAATACAAAGAACATCGAATTTGTAAACTTCTAGATTAAAAACTTTATAGTGAAATAAACATAAATAGATTGAAAATTGAGTATTTTGATTTAGCAATAGGAAACTTGAATAATAAACAAAATTCGTTTTGAGAGAATGAAATCGTTGCTCCGACCCTTAAATTGAAAAATATACAACAATGTTATTGACTCATCCAAAAACAATTATTTGGAATTAAGATTTAGTTTTTTCTATCATGATTTTTTTCATCTAATGTACCACGGAAAAAAAGTAAAAAAGAAAATCAAGAAGTGCAAAAATTTTTTTTAATTATAGTCATACATTCAACTAATTAAAAATAGAAATTTCAAGTTCGTGAAAATTCGTAATTTCGATGTTTTAATAATTTCTTCGATAAGTTTTAAAATTGGAAATATTTTGTGTCATAAAAATTAAATTGACAATATCCTGAAAAGATTTTATTGATTTAAAAAAGAAATGTTTAATTCATTTTTATTCTGTGTTGTTATTGTAAAATTTTTTATAATTATTGGTTAGAGATTCTTTTTATATTGGATCATTATTTTTTTCTTACGATATTTTATTGACATTTTGGTATCAAGGTCAAAGAGTTGAAAAAATTAAGAAAGAAACGAATGAAAAATAGTTGAAGATATGAATTCAACTACGAAAAAATAGAAATTAAGATTCAAAAAAATATATGGTCTTGATATTTCGGATGAGAAATTTTAAAATTTTATATTCCTAAAGTTTCAAACGTTTCAAAATAAACGAAATAGACAAGAATTGTTCCCATTATTTTTCCTAGTTGAAGTAATAAATGGTTTTTGAAACTAAACAATTAGCATCGAGCATTGCCAATTTTTTTTTTACTTTAATTTTAGGTGGAGCTGGAAAACGAATTTTTCATTATTTGCATTTTTTTTTACTTCATTTTCAAGCTTTCATAATTATTGTAAAACACAGACTTTCAATATTTATTTTACTTATTCGATCATTTATTCAATAATTTTCGTCATCACAATAAAGTTCTAGATTTAAACTGTACTAAAAAATTTACAAATCTTTCGAAGAAAGAACATTTTCCTTTTAAATTATTAATTATTCATTGAAAAACATTATATAACGGAAAATGTGTAATTTAGACATCTATTAGACATACTTCAAATCAAAAAAATTTAATTGATATAACTAAGAAAAATAATGGATAGAGAATGTGAATTCGTGTTGACATATTTTAATTTTTTATGTTCATTACCCGTCAAAATGTTAATTTCAGGGAAATTTTCCAAAAACATCAAAATCGCATGTCTTTCTCGTTTCATAGTTTCTATTTTTCTATTTAATCCGAAACTATTATTTTTTTATATTATATTATTTTTGGCGTTTAATTCAACACTTATTCCGTATTAAATTCAATGAAGAAATCGATACATGAAGTTAATCAGAAATAAAATTTACAAAAAATTATTTGTAACTTATTAGCAACAATTTTTAGTTAGTGAACACAAATTTACTTACAAACTTCGTCATTTTTTGAGTGGCAGAATATTAATTAAAATAATATATAATTAAATGCAGGCGCGCGAAGTACACAATCTCCAGTATTTTATAGTGTCGATCACAATTACCTCAAAAGTAGAAAAAGTTTCCAAAAACAATTGGTCATTCCGAAGTGTAAATGAGCCACGTTTGCTAGCAGCAGTGAAAAGAGATCGCACTCCACAGTCACTCATTTTCCGTACTACGGAATCCGTAGTGCCTATAGTTAGCAAAAGTTACAGGGTGTCATTTCACGAAGCCATCGAACTGTAAATGCGTATTCAAACGTGTTTGGACAACTCTGTTCGTGATTGCCATCGCAAGCGATACATTTGTTTTGCTTGTAGCTAAATGCTGTCTGTTAATATTTTGCCTGGACAAACAGTACATCATAATGCGATTTCCTAAGTTATATGAAGAACGCAAACTTCAGTTTCGACAATTGTCGTTGTAAATGTTGTAGGGTTCACGTTTTAAAAGCAGATCACCTCGATTTTTTTCATCGCCATCATTCCCAGACCGATATCTGCTGACACGACAACTCTCAGAACATAACTCATTTCAAACAACAACTCTATAAATTCATTGATTATCTCCAGAGCGAAAATAAACTCGAGCGAGCTAACGCAATTATTATAGTTAGTGCATTGCCGACAATCAAGATAATTTATTCTCGGGCCGCGATCCTTAAAAGCGCGTTCATTCTCAGAAAAAGGAGGACGACAGTCATTCACGTTCAGCGCGTCTCACGTCCTTGTGTCAGACAGGAATGTCCCATGGGGACGATCGATCGCGTTTACCCCGCAACCGCTTCCATTGGTCGTCATTCAGCAAGACGATACACGAAAGATATTGACCAGCATTCGAGCGCACGAAACGTCCGCGCTTTTTCAAACCGAAGCCGCTTGACATTTCGTGCGCGTCGCGAAATTATCATGAATCACAATGCATTTCTCATCGACCGAATATTGCGAGTATCCGCCAAGTTCGGCGAAAGTCAATAGTTTCATAAGCCATTCGACGATTTTGTCCGAATACCATAGAAACGAGCTTCTACGAGACTTGCGAGTAGTTGAATAAGAAATCGCCAACGTCGGCAAATATTTGAGAATCCCGCTTGGAGAACATCGAAACAATTTCGATAAAGCGTTTGGAATAAAATCTATTGGGTTGTTCAGAAACCCGCAATATTCGGAGAGTGAAGGATATATTTCTTTGGTAACAGTGAATTTCGGGTAATCTAGGTTTCCGAGTTCGTTGAGACTGCGAAACGTTATAAGTTATTGTTTGACAGGGTGATTAGAAGAGATTGGGTTGAATATAAAAGTACTTTCTGAATCATTTGCAAGTAATCCAAAGAATTTCATGAAATGATTTTGAATTTTTAAAAGATTTTCGCCTTTATGACAGTATTTTTTTTCCGAAATCAACACATTTGACCTGTTGCATATTTGTTAACTTTATCTATAATTTTGTAATAACCATTATTATATTCAGTACGCCAGCATTAAAGGTTTTAATGGCGCATTTCCAGA
>JAPYZL010115149.1:0-16627 GCA_030522825.1 Platygaster orseoliae
GCGGCGATTTAAGTTTTAAAAAACATCGATTTTTCGATTGAAAAATAACCAGTTTTTATTTTTTATAACGAAAACTATAATATTTACGAAAAAAGTTCAAAAGAGTAAATGCATTAATTTTTCAAAAGCTATCGAGCGGTATTTTTCATTTTTCAAAACTCGGACTTTGGATTTTGACTCGTAACGTCACCGCGCGGACAATACTTTTACCCGTTTTCGAGCGCAAATGTCGTTATTGCATACGGCCCCTCATTTACAGTGACTCAACTTTTCACTGGACGAATCAGTAGAAATTTCGCTGATTCAGATTTATAGAATAGAGATCGTTTATAATTTTAATAAATATAAACATTCAAATTTCTCTCAGTTTTTCTATAAGGCTTCAACTGAGAAAACTTTGAAAATGCAGAAATGTCGGTATGAAGAGGTTTTTTAAATCAAAACTCAGAAATCTTTCTCGATTTAAAATTTTCACTCTCTAAAACTCAATTCAATTTTCTGTTAATAACAGTGTTTTTACTCTTATTTTATTTGAAATCTACTGAAAACACTGTAGAAACTAATCGAAAATAAAAAAATCGGGCTATTTGACTTCTTCAAACTAGTGGCGTTGGATAAAAAGGCTAAAAAGCCGACCCTACGCCCATGGGGAGGAGGCGAGACGAGGGTAGATCTTTGAATCGAGATATCGGCGTCGCTACTCGCGTACAGGTACGATTTTTACACTCAAGGCCCCGCATGCGCACGTACCTACTTGAAGCCTCGGTACGCGATTCTTTTATGTTACGTGCCTTGCGAGCCTTGTCCCTTCCCAGCTCCGATCGTGTCGCCCGTATAAAAGCTGCCTTTTTTCTGAGAATCGACGCCAAGCTCACGCGGTGAATCCGAGGCGGCCATTTCCATTTCTACGTCTATAAGATTTATCGCCACTTGGCGTTGAAATGGAGGGACGCCTTTTAGCCTGTATCACGACAGATATTTAACGCTTATGCTGCACGCATACAGAGTCGAATACGTGATCGCCCTATCCGGGTCGAAGATGGACAGTTTTCAACAAATGCAGGGCATTTTTTACATGCAGTCTGTAATCGAATAGTAATTTACGGGGTCCTATACTGTATATGGAGACTTATGTGTTTTATAGTAACTAGGAAAAGTTATACAACTATCTCAGCCGGGAGTTAATATTACCTTAAGATTGCAGACATATTGAAAGTGAAATATTACATCTTGCAGGAAGACTGAAAAAACGTTCCTGCAATATGAAAATGTCCCTCATAATTGCATTTGCAATGTTGCATACGTATTTCAGCAATATTCCAGTAATGTTGCAGCAATGTTTTAGAAATATTGAGTAACATTTCAATCTTGCTGCAATATTAATGAAGCATTACAAAAGCAACATTTCAAAGAAAAGATCTAGATCTATCTTTATTGATTTTGAGTTTTTTAAAAAATTTCAAATGACTTTTCTACTTAAAAAAATATGAAGAAAATGTGGGTAGAGTTTAGTCCGTGGTTTTTATCCCCACTTGTCGAGGGAGCTAATTTTTTGTTTAAATTTCAAACTTGAAAAACTTTTTTTATTCCCTAGCGCTCTTCAGAACATGTATACGGGAGCCCGTAACTTACGGTACCTTTTACGGGTGTTTTGTGCAAAAAAAAACCCGTAAGAGAATTTGCTTGAAATGAGACATAAAAATGAAAAAATTTCAAATATGCATATTTATAAATATTACTCCTAGCCGTATTATGCTCAAGAAACTCATTTTTAATCTTTATTGATTTCTAAGATTTTACGAAATCCGAAAGTGTAAAAAATGTGGGTATATAATTTTGGTCAATTCTGTACGATTGAAAAATTTTGGAATTTTGAAAACATCAGAAATATTGCATAGTTTTGACACTTGAAAACTTTTAGAAATGTTGGAGATAATGTAATTCGAAGAAATTTGAAAACTTACAGATTTTGCATTTCTAAAATTTTGATATCTCATACACGAAAATGCTAGAAATTTTTGACAAATTAGAGGATTGTGAAAAATAGAAATAGTAAGATTTTTCCAAAATTCTTATAAAGTTTTTTATTTTTTGAAACTCGAATTATGAGAAATTAGAAAATTTTTCACATATTTCAAAATTTTTTATTTTCAATCTGAAGTACATTGCATATGTCAGTAATTTTTAATGATTTTGAAATTTTGTGAATTCTGAAATAATAGAATTTTTGAAAAACACAAAAGTTTGAAAATTTTTGGATTGTTAGAACTTTAAAATTCATATTTTTCTCAATTGAAAATTCTTGATAAATTTAAAGTTTTCTCCAATCTTAATAATAGAATCATTCTTATTTTTAAATTGCGATGTAAATTGAAAATTTAATAAAAATTCCAAAAATTCTTGAAATGATGAAATTCGTGAAAAATTAAAAACTTTTGGAATTTTTGGATTTTGAAACTTCTAGATTTGATTTTTTAATTTTTGATAAATTTTCAATTTTTTTGATTGGCAATTATTCATAATCAACTGTTAGTTATGATTTTTAAAATTTTTTCTTCGAATTTTAATTTAAAATATAAAAATAAAAACTTGAAAAATTTCAGAAATTTTGGGAATCATGGAACTTGAAAAAATTTTAAAACCTCAAGTTTCAGGACTTCTGAAATAATTATTCTAAACTCCAGAAACGAAAATGTTGAGAATTTGTGACATCTTGAAGAGTTTTGAAAATAATGATACT
Organism: Platygaster orseoliae; assembly: GCA_030522825.1. Taxonomy (NCBI): domain Eukaryota; kingdom Metazoa; phylum Arthropoda; class Insecta; order Hymenoptera; family Platygastridae; genus Platygaster; species Platygaster orseoliae. The sequence continues at coordinate 2,741 of JAPYZL010115149.1, forward strand.
TTGGAAATCCTCATACAAGTTTTCATTTTTTAAATTTTGAATTTCGAAAGAATTGAAAATTTCGTGAAAGTTTAAGCATTAGGCGTTTGAAAATTAAAAAACCTACTGATAATTAAAAAAACTTTTGCAAATCTAATAATGTTTCATATTATTTGATATTTTTAATTTTAAATCTGAAATACATTAAAAATATTAGTAATTATTAACGATTTCAGAACTTGTAAAAATTTCTAAAAGAATGAAATTTTTCAAAGTCCTAGATCTGGGAAATTTTCGGAATTTCGGAAATTCAAAAATTTGTGTGTTTTTTTTTAATGAAATTTTTTTATTCTATTCTGCTGTTTAAACAGAAAATCTATTAGAATCAACAAAAAATAAATAATAAAAATTTACTAAAAATTATATAAATTCACTAAAAGACATAAATTCACCTGCAGTGAAGTCGGTGAATGCGCACAGTTGAAAATAACTACCTCAAATACTTGACGTTACACATTCATTTAAAAATAGTTTTTTAGAGTGTTAGGCAAGTTTTGATGATGAAAAATCGGAAAAATACCATTCATCGTAATTTTCTTAAAAAAATATTGTTTATTTCATTATTGATTTAGCTAAAAAACTCAAAATTTGCTTACCGGTGTTTTGTGCAAAAAACACCCGTAAAAGTTCCCTTAAGTTACGGGTTCTGAAGAACGCCAGGGTTTTGAGTTTTATAAAAATGGTAAAGAACTTTTCGACTTGAAATTCAAAAAAGGATATTTGATTTATTTTTGGTACGGTGATTTTGGTACAACCTGTATAGTATATTCACCTCTACTGGTGCAACACTTTTATTTCCGACATGGAGGTTTGTAGGTCGAGGCGAAGTCGAGGCAAGCATTTCTAGGAAATAAAAATATTGTGCCTGTGGTACGTGATGTACCAGGAAAATGCGCTCATCAATGAAAAAAAATTATTTTGGAGCTTGATAACGAAACTTATTTATTTTCAGAATTGCCATATGATTTTTTTTTAATTTCCAAGTTTATGAAATCGGTAAATTGAAATAATTTCAAGTATGAACGGTTTTAATTTGAAATTCATTAAATTTAAAATTAATTAGAGCATAATTTCGAAACTGTTGTTTGTGAAAATTTCTATCATGAAATAGAAAATTGAAAAAATTTCGGAGATAAAATTTCAGAGAAACTCTTCGGAGTTCGAATTTATTTATAGATTCTGAAGTTACTATAAATGCTAATAAATTTCGCAATTTTTAACATCATATTCAGACGGCCAATTTTTGAATTTGAAACATCGAAACTTCATAATTTTTATTCTTGAAACTTTCTCAGTTTTGATTATAATGGTGGAAATAGTTACTTTACGTTGAGTTCTACTGTATTTCGTATGGTAAAATGATGAGAAATTTCCAATCACCTCTTTAACACATTTTCTTGTAATTTTGGAATTCTAGTTTTTCGAAATGTGGAAACCATTCAAAGTTGTATCTAATGTCATTACGAAATTTACAATGACTACTTTTCCGATCTTCAACCTCGAGAATTTTAATTTTAGAAGTAAAGAAACTTAGAAATTGTTCTAATCGCTACTTCTCGAGTTTGGATTTCCTCTACTTGTTTTCTTAAAAGAAAAAAATCTCCAGAATGCAAAGTCCGTTATTTCTCATAATTCTCTAAATACGTAACATATTATATTTGTTATATACAGAGAATAGTTTGTGTGACTATGTAAAATAAAAAAAAGTTAATCACGAAATTGATTGATTCCTTATAACATGACCTGAATCGCAGTTAATCAGACGATGTAAATAAAAAAATAATAATACAAACCACTGAAATAGCAAATAAAAAAATCATCTCATAGAAATTCGTAACAGAAAAATCGACGATTACAATACAAGCCGTACAGGTACGAGGATAAAAACTTTTTTCACAAGATTTTCGTCCCACTGTAACTCCCCCATAAACGCCACTTTCACTTGTCTTTTTTCGAAGGGCGGGCTCGATGCGATAGAGATGTCAAAAAGAGCGCTTTTTACGCGCCAGTGACGGGCCTAAAATCTTGGGCCGGTTGGCTCCTTTGAAAGGCCTCGCAAAAATTGTCCCATTAACCTTGATCCCTGGAACGTGGCACAAAAACAGGGTTCCCACCATAGGCCCCTCGGGCTCTGCGGCTTTTCCCATATTTTTCTCGGGATCCACAGGCTCAAAAAAAAAAAGGAAATTTATGTTACTGGCCCAAGGCAACACCCCTGTCATCGCGCAAGAATTATCTACACTTTCTTTTTTAGTCCAAAGAATCCTCGAACAGATGCCTTTTTCAGAATCCGTTAGAAAACTTAGGGCCTTTCTTGGAAAAAAATACAAGTTGTACAATAGTGCTGGTTTGAATTAGTACCTGAAATGCATTTGGCGGTTTTATGGGATTGAGATATTTTTTCTACGAGGGTTAAGTGTTTTTTAGAGAAAATGTTGAAGCTGTTGGGAAAGTTTTTATTGAGGTTTTGTGTAGCACGCCTATAGAAAAAAGGGCTAATAATTTTTTTTTGTTGCCTCAATTTAGCCCAAATCAGCTACAGCCACAGCATAAGCTTTCACACTTCGACTTTTTTTTAAAATTAGAACTATTGGAACCACTCATTGACAAAACCAAGTAAAATATAGTTTCAGAAGTGCAGAACACAGCAAAAACATACCTGAAAAATCAGCAAAAACCCTCAGTTAACTCAAAAACATAAAATTTTGTGAGCTAAACTTCAGTACATATCCTCTTTAGCAGGACGTATGGTTAAGCTTAGCTTTCCGTGTAACAGCATCCAAACGTCTTTTATTTCGTGCATTCGGCGATGACGTTTTCATCGAAATGCAAACGGCCGTGCCCAAGCGCAAAAAAAAATCAAGGCTTGGATTACTTGCTCCAGTATGATTTTATTTCTTGTCCACCCACGCTATTCTCCCTTCAATAATATTATCCTTTCACACGCGAATCCTAAGCCTGAGGGACAAAAACAAGAAGTGAGAGAAGAGAGAGAAAGAGAGATGGAAAATTGCAAGCGCACGGTATAACGTGACAAAATAATCTTCTCTTAATCGGCAAAGCGTTAACGAAAAGAGAGAACTTGGAAAAAGAAGGAAAAAAAGTAATTGTTTTCTTGTAAAGGGCGTGAATAGTTGCTGTTGCTACTGAGAAGGAACTATAGATCAGTCAAGCTTTTTCCGTTTAAGATTTTGGCGGTTTAGTAGTGTAATTCAAAAAATATAAGTATTTAAAAGCGAGTTCGAGGTGTTTAAGACCAGTTGTTTCAAATCAGGATCTGACTAGAATTTCATAGACGAGTCTAATTTCTTCCAGATTGACGATTCACTCTTTCGAAAAGAATTTCCTCTATATGAGCTCAAATGACGTCTTCCTGTTCAGGTTATAATATTCTAACGGTATGTCTAGTAATTATCCTCTCAAAGTAATTCGGAAAAAACTCCACGACAATCCTGATGTATGACAGTGAAAAGAAGAGTTTCCACTTCCTTTGAAGTGAAAGAACGTTACTCCAGTTGTACCTTGAAGCGACATTATTGGCAGAACTGATAACTTTAATGACGGGGTAAAAGTGCGCGAGGCTATATTTCAGCAAATGAAGGACATTTTGCGATGACTCGGCCGAGAGAGACCCCACACAGAATCAAGACCGAAATTGCTTCCTTTTGCGCCGGGTAAGTAACGTGCGATAATGTTCACGAGCACTCGGACAACGCGTTCTAGCCATGGAAAGCGCTTTGACCACCCTGCAGCAGCTGCTGCGACTAACGAGAAAATTATTTTCAACGAAACGCACCAGAGATCACGGAGCTCTAAAGTCGGCTCCAGCAGAGCGTCACCATGATTCTGTATCCCCAAGCGACACGGTCTATCTTACAGCATTCTCAACAGATTTTAATTTTTTTTATGTTTTCTTGTAGGGAATTATAGCGAATTGCTAACTGCAACAAAAATTTACTTAATGAAATGTTGTTTCGTTTTTTTTTGAACTTGATGAAAATGCTAAACAAGTAAGGAAGTTTACTTATAAGAGTAGGAGACTTACAATAAGTGTCACTGTTTGTTAATTTTCATTCTTTTTTGGTACTTCTTAAAACACGGATGATTATTTTGCTTAAATCGAAATTGAAAATCCGTCAATGATACTCACAGCCATTCATTTCAGGATATAAAAGAGCAAGAAAAAAAAAGAGAAATCGAACTGAATTCTCTCATTGGCCTGAGTATTTTGTAATTCGAGGATAGGAAGTAGTAATTCGAAGTAAATAGGATAATAAATCTTTATCGTATGAAATCACTCTGAATAGATCTAATTAAAGCAATGAAAGAAAATAAAATTTCACGAGCAATTGAAATATGAACCTTTAATCTGCAAATAGCAGGATAAACAGTGAAAAGGCGGATTTGAGACACCGATACACGAATGAAGCTGCAAGGAAAAAATTCAACATTTCCAAAGATTTTTGGCTCTACGGGATACCCTATTGTGTTCAGGACCTTTCCAAGTGTTCCTGTGTATCTGACTGAGATGATCGGAAAGAAGCGAGAAGACAAATATGTATCTGGCAGCTTTGCCTGTCAAACCTGATTTCTCAATTCCAAATCACATTTTACAAAGACAAAAGTATTGCTTAAAAATAATTTTGATGACAGCCGTTAACAGAAGTTAAAAAAAAACGAACTCTTTTACAACATCTTCCTTAAATTTAGCTTAAAAAAAAAACACACATTTTACCTAATAGAAGTGAGTATATACTGTTAGATTTGAAAATTTCAGTAATTATTCAGTGCAAAGCCGAATTTTTTAGTTCATCAGTAAAGATTCACTGTTTGGAACAATTTTTTACTATTTCGCAGTAAGTATTCATCTCTTTGCGTCAGATATTTTACTCATTAAGGGTATGAAAACAATGAAAGACTTGACGTAAAATTTTTAAAAATTGCACAAAAAATCCATCAGTACTAGAAAATTTCCAAATTTTCTATAGAATCATTTTTAATGTAAATAAGGTTACAAGAAATACAGGAAAATTCAACATTATTCCTAGAAATTCATCAATATTCTACTTTGGAAAACGTGACTTGACATCAACGTCTTAAAATCCTCGAAGTTTGGTGGGATTCCTTGAGATTATCGATGATGATTCTGCGCTAGATATAATCACGATTCGATCTATGAAACCGGTAAGAAAGAAGCGGAAACGACAAATCCATGCACAGTAGCGGTTCTGGACCACGTAAAAAGTAGAAAAAGCGACGTCAAAAACGAGTCGAATAATGATGGGCATGAGGAGCATTCAAAACTCTATTCATCTCTGATTTTATCCTGGCTCAAGAGAATAACAGACGAAAACGTCTTTGAACTTTCGCTTGAAAAGGCTCTTCAAGTCCACAGGACGTCACAAATAAGGTCCTGTGAATGTCGTATGGCAAGATAGATTTACTTTACATAATACGAGGCCACGAATGCACGAATTCTAAAACCAAAATGCACAGCCACGTGCGAGACAATGAGCGTTTCGATGAATACGAAATCTTTTGTCCTTTAGGAAAAAACTAGAATAATAAGACTTGGCAGAAAAAAAAAACTGAGGGTTTTCGAATAGCACATTTGGGACTTGCTGTACTGAAAATTGATTGCATGTGATTCTCTGATGTTCCTTATGTCTTAGGCCGTTTGGTCCTTTATTTGACACTCTTCAGGAACTACAATTTTCGCAAAGAAACCTTATAAAAAATTATACAAATTTGCAGAAGCTTGTAACTGTTAATTCTAAATTATAGAAATAGTTGTAAAAACCATTTCATCTGTGCAAGACTTTTTGAAAATCTCGAATGAAAAGAAGTTAACTTCGAGAAGAGAATTTCCTGTCGCCGCAAAACCAAAAGGAAAGATTGTCCAATTTGTGGGTCCCGATGAAAAAACGATAGAGGAAAGAAATAAAAGGCAGATAAGGAAAAAAAGTAAAAAATAGAGAAATGTGGGTTATGACGCAGGACGTTATGTGAGAAAGGCACGGTCAAGCCGTTTCCAGAATAAAGCGCTCGACATGACCTTATTACCGAGCCTCGAAGGCCCGAGCTGTGATGTCTTAATGAAGCAATCACAAGGCCCCGCAGAGCCAGGGCCGGCTAACGACCGGGGCCCGGGGGCCAGGATATTATTATGCTAGCATCCTCTAGTCAAGAGGCGTCGACGGGGCGTGTCTTTGAGGCCCCGCTACGTGGGCCCGACAGGTACTCACACATACTCAAGTGTGTGCACTTACACGAGCATGCAAAACAGGTCCGGCGCGAAAATAAAACGAGGAAAAAAGGCAAGAAAGAGTTGTAATAAAGTGGGATCGAAAAAAAAAAGGTAAGACGGAAACACCTTCGATATCACGTGAATTTCTGGAACCTCGTTATCAGTTTTTATATCAAGCTCCTTTCGGTGAGTTTTGGGAAGGACGGTTGTAAATATTTTCAGTTTTTATAGGCGGATGTAGGCTATCTTGATGAATTTCGAAAATTTCAAACTGTACTTTGAACTGAAGAATTCTGGGGAATAATTGCGACGTGGTGTTACATAATTTTTTTCTCTTTATGACATGATGAGCGTGTTATTGCATTAAAAAAAATTTTCTTGTTACATTTTATTACATTTGATTGATGCTACTGCAATCGAGTGTGTTTTAAAATATTTTGTTATATGTGGAGTTACTGTACACTGGAACTTTTGATTTTTTTTAAGCGTAATTTAAGGGGGTCGACCTGTGTATTTCGCGTTATTTCAAACGCTTTTTCAGGAATTTTAATTAGGAGAAATAATTTGAATATTAGAATAAGTTTAACGTTATTTAAAAGGTTTATGCTTTTATTATAACTGTAAATTTTTCCAAAAGTGTAAACCGGAGACTTGTATTTATAGAGGGCATTGAAAGTGACCTGATCAAAATAGAATACCAAAATTTGCTTGCAAGATTCCGCTTGAACCACTTATCCAAAACACAAAAAATAAAAAGAATCTTATTTGTGTTTATGTTATCGAGGTACTGACGTAGGATTTTGACAAAATTTCAAAAATTCAATAAATGGCAGTACATTTTGGAAAAACTTATCTTTTCTTTCTTTTTTTTCATACAAAATATGCTGTAAAATAAAAAAAAAGATATCAAAAAACTGCTACGTGAGTACCTTCAGTTATTTCTATGAATGAGTCAGTTAAAATTTCAAGTCGATCTGTTGAGTAGAGAATCTTTAATCCTGCACGCAAATTTTGGTATTCTATTTTGATCAGGTCACTTTTAAATAACGTTAAACTTATTCTAATATTCGAATTACTTCTCCTAATAAAAATTCCTGAAAAAGCGTTCGAAATACCGCGAAATATACAGGTCGACCCCCTTAATTTAAAAAAACTCCTTGTGAAAAAAACTATAGTTTCCATAGTTTTTTTTCACAAGGGGGCTTCTGATGTATACTTTAGTTTTGAAAAAGTGGAAAGACGCAATCATTCTTCATATTACAAATACTTTTAGGAATTATGAATTAGTTTTTTTAATTTGATGTTCTTGGGCGATTTTTAAACAAGTTGGTTGTGGATATTTTCAGTGTTTATAAACAGCAGAACATGTTGGGTAGTCTCTAAATCTGAAACAGTCGAGATTGCATTTTGAAACAGCCCTATTAACACACAATATTCTAGGAATGTACCAGGAATATTGAAAAATATCTCCTCAGAATATGCTAATGTACAAGTAGTTGCCCATAAGGCCAATGTTAATTAGAGTGAATATAAATTCAATTCAAAAATCCTAAACTCACTTTACACCCGAACATTCTTAGGCATGATCTTAGTATTGTAAAATTTTCTCTACAATCACGGAAAAAAATGTTTCATTCATCCAATGAAAATTTCATTGTCCATTTATCAAGAAAATTTTTTCATTGAGATAAGTGCTGTTTTTATAAGCATAATAACGTGTTATTTTGAAACAAGAGCTATGTGTTTTGTGTTGATGAAAAAATTCCTTGTAGCAATAAAAAAATTTTATTTGATATATGGACAATAAAATTTTCATCGGATTAATAAAAATGTTTTTTCCGTGATTCTTTGAAATATATTATCACACAAATAATATTATTCTATATTTCCTGAAAATATTATTTTAGGAGATTGTAATAACCAATGATTTAAGTTTTATGAATTTTTTTTGACATTAAACTTTACCTTTGCCTATTGAAAATTCACTAAGAATGATATAGGTACCCTGAAAAAAATTACAAAGAATTTCGAAGACTCGAAAAAAAATTCGTTTTAGTCTTTTAATATTCCAGAATATTCTGAAATTGTCGAAGATATATCATAGCTCTACTTTGCTCAAAATTGAAGAATATCGAAAAATTCAAAATGTTAAAAATTTTCAATTCATCGCCAATTTAATAATACACGTAGAGAAATGGTTTGGATATAGCAACCATTGATTTAGTAAAATATAGACCCACCAAAGTTTTGGGTACTACAACTAAAACTTTGGTCATGACAACCAAAGCTTCTGTTATAGCAACTAATGCTCAATTTTTATGACTGACCATGAGATTGCAATAACCAATAATTTGGTTATCATGCCTAAAGTTTTGGTCGTACTACCCAAAACTTTGGTGGGCTCATATTTTACTAAATCAATGGTTGCTGTATCCAAAAATTTCTCTCCGTGTAATTTCGAAAAATTCTTACCGATACAAAGCATTAATGAAAAATTCAACAGCATTTTTGATACATACTCGAAAAATTTTTAACAAGAACTGTTAATTTTAAAAATAATATGCTAGAGTTTGCTATAAAGAAAATTTGTACACTACATTGCATTTATTTAGAATCTAATTTTAAATGGCTAAATGGTGTTGCCTCAGTTTGACGCCCAAGCAAACCGCTTTCGAATCCTATCCACGGCAAAACAAACACTTTTTCTGGATAAACAATGAGTTTAAAAATCATCCATAGCAACAATCTAGAGTCTCCTCGATGTGCATTTTTGTTTCAGAAATGAACAAAAAAAAATTATGAACCAGAAATGTAGGAAAAAAATTTAGGACATTTTAGCGTACAAAAAAAAAGTAACTGAAATGTATATTAATATTAATATTCTACGTGAGATCTTGCTGAAAGCTTTCCGAAACTCACTTTGCCATGTTAGATGGAATATTATAATGTGGTTATAGCAATTGTACTGTTTTCTTCGTAATCTGTTTTTTTCTGAAATTCGTTGAATCAAGTTCCAAGAATCTACCATTCCTTACCATATATTCCTTTTTTTTGCAGCTTCATATAATTTCTCGTAATTTTCACCACTATTTTGTACTCTTTCATATTTTTTTGAAGCCCCTCATGTACCAATGTGAATATTTTAATTCTGTAAATTTGTCGCCACAAACAAGTGTGACGGTAAACCAAATGAGAGCCACGAAGGGCGTCGCGTTTTGTGGGACCTTTTGTTCGTGGGTCTTTCGCCTTCAGCAGGACAATGGTCCCAAGAACGGACTACAGTGCAAGCAAGTGCAAGAACGTACTCAGCCAAGAGCGGAAGGTGTCTAACCAGGCAGCCTAAATAAACTGCGGCACGCGTGTCGAGATACAAACCAAACAATCGCTTCGCTTCGTATCTGATTGTACTATGATAAGATAACGTCCTTCACGAGCTCGAAGGTGTTTCATGCCAAAAAAGCAAAAGTAACGTTCTGGGCCTTCGAACCTATAATGTTATATAAGTAAGGCATATCAATGAAATCAAAGTTATGGTCGAACTCATGAAAAATATTTGCCTTTCATAAAGTTTTGCAAACCAATTTCAACATTGACTGACCCATGGATTTTATTAAAAAAATGTTTTATTTTAGTCTTAAAATATCATAATTCTTAAAACTCTTCAATTTTTAAAATTATATACCAGCATTGTCATGTTTCTTGGCCATAAAAATATATTGAACGAAAAAGCATAAAATAAACTGTAAATCACGTGCTCTCACAGCAATGTTGCAACGCCAGAAAACAAAAGCAACGCGTAAGAAATTAGTCGAAGGAAAAAAAACCTCTCCCTGAACTCATTCCTCTTTTAAACCGCGCAGCAGCTTTTTTCTTCGCTGGCCAAAAGGTGCCTGTAAAATAAGCTCTTTTTCTCCAATTATCAAAGGCCCAAAAAAGCCAGAAAAAGTTTTTGAAATTATCACTCACTTTTGAACCTGCGTGGAAGAAAGAACAACGAGTCAATTTGCGGTCGTGCGAAAAAAAATAGTAAAGGAATTACAAAAAAGTGTATCTATAAATTATCATAAAAATTTTGAATCAAGTCTTTTTTTCTGGAAATGTTACTTTAAATGAAAATCTTTGAAGAAACTTCTTACGAAATTCCAGTTTTTAGAAAGTTTTATAACATTGCTATCTATGTTTTTTTAGCTATGTTTTTTGCTAGCTATGTTTTATAACACTATCGAAAACTTTATACGAATTTTTGGAAGCAAATCAACAAAAAATGGAATGATTACAAGAAATTATGACTTCTGAAAAGAATTTCATGAGGATAAAAATTATCACGATCAGTAATTCATAAACTGAAAATTGTTTTAATAAATACTATTTCATATTTGGAGATTCATAAGAAGAGCAATAAAAGTCGTCAAGGAAACCCAAAAGAAATGTATGCTGTAGAAGATTGAGCGATCGCGTGTTTTTTGTAAGATGTCATTTTTGAGCGATCGCGGTGTAGTAATTCAAGTGGAAAACGAGTTGAAGCCCGTCATTACCGTCCAGGCATAAAACCACGAACCTTCTAACACACACACATGCGTATACACACACAAACACACACAATGCTTGTTTTCCGCAGTGTGCGTGTAATTATATAATGGCGCCCGCCACGCTTTTATGTCTCAATTACACTCAAAGATCCGAGATACATGATTTATGGCAGGAAATTGCAGTGCACCATTGATAATCGCAGGGCTTCCTAGGGGGTGCATCAGAGTATCTCGACGCGATATCGCGATTGCCCGTAGCCCGAAAGTGATACGAAAATTCCGGAAACCGAAGGATCCATGGAAAATCCTGGTTTCACTGTTGGTGGTCGATAATAGCACAGGACGCATCCGGTTTACGCAGATCTCACGATGAGAAGGGAAAATGATCATCAGTTTGGATTGCGATTAACCACGTATGGCTTTGTAGCTGAATGTTCTAAATTAACGGACAAAAATATTTTTATTGGATTTTGAAAATTTCGGATTTTAAGGTTGTTAATGAAGAGAGAATAGGGATCGTTTGCAATTAAATCGATTATACAGTTATTTTACAATACATACCTCTGCGAAAATGATATGTTCCACTTTGAGTAACCATATCGCAGGAACAACTTGATATTTTTACATAAAATTTGAACTGTATCAGTCTCTAATGAGGAATAATAACTACAAAAAAATTCAAGATCAGGTGACCCATAGTTTTTTTTAAATCCACGCTCGAAATGAAGGAGCAAAAATCTACGCTTACAGGGGAACACCCCCTATTAATCGAAAATACTGCTTGTGTCATTTGCTAGAAAAGGAGTTTTCCGCGCCAGATTGTGCAAATTGTGAATGTGAATGTTACTAACAGAAGGATAGCATTTAAAATTTTTTATATCACATTAAAGCGTATTCAATTGGGAATGGATCACCGTCGAGAAAATAGGATAAAAATTTCCTATAACCCAATTTTTTTAAACAAATTTGATGAAAAAAAATGAATGTTTTGCAAATTTTGTTGTAGTTTTTGTAAAAATCATTTTCTTAAAAAAACAAAAACGGAAAAACGGAAACTTCAAAGAGGACTGAAAAACAAACAAAAAACATTCAATATTGTTTGTTCTCGGATCAACTCCTGAGGCTCTACAATTAAAACCTGGTTTTAAATAGAAAATGCAATTGCTCTTGGCCAGTTGAAAAAAAAAACACGAAGTTTTCTGGCCAATTTGTGAAACGGAGTTTGGCGTAAAATTTTCGAAACTTCAATTATAGCTTTTTGTTTACAAGCTCCTTTCGAAAACTTAGAATCAACAGTTTAATTTTTTTGGAAATATTTTTACACTCTGATAGGGTTTCTTAATCGCTGTTTTCGAACAAAGTGTTCAAATAAAATTATGCCTATAAGAGCTTCTAATTATAAATTCTGTATTTTTAACTTTTTATGAAATTTGCCAGATAAGTTCATTTTTTTTTTTATATTGTCCATGACTAATTAGAGTTTTTCAGACGGGGGATTCGGTTTAAGGTATTGCGTCCATAGTTGAAATTCCGAGATAGATTTTTATGAAAAAAATCACAGATAATCTTGTACGCGTACCGAGTGAACCTGCAAATTTTCAGCTCGATCTACTGTCTAGTTTTTTGTAAAAAAATTCCTCAATTTAACATGTATTCGAATGGGCAGAAGTATATTTTTCCAAATTTCCGAAAAACTAGGAGATAGATTTTTCTAAAAATTTCACTACAATTGAAGAATGAAATTTCACGTTATTTGCCGTATCAAACACGAATTTTCACTGTACCGTTTTTTCTAAAAACTTGTTTTTACTACTCAATTAGCAAACTTGGCAACGCTGTACTTGATCGTATTCTATGACAGAATGATCTCTCACTCTAGTGTAAAAAAGGACAGCACGCTGCGGTGTGCTGCGGTGTTGCCGCGACCGAAAATAAAACAATGAACTGAAGTAAGCGGTAGCTTGCGCCTATCTTCACCACGGACGTAATACCTTAAACACCTCTCGTAATTCCAATAAAATCAATCGTTATTTTAAGTAAAAATATAATAAAGGTATGATAATAAATAATCAACACACAGTTTTTAATAAAAAATGCATAAAAAAACAATGATAAATAATAAGATACCTAAAAAACATAAAAAATGTACGAACCAAAATCTAAAGAAGTTGAATGTTGTTTAGAATTCTTAATTTTACTGGCTTAAAAACAACCATAATCTTATCTTTAGAAGAATTTTCATTCAAACAAAATTTCAATTATAAATGCTCGACTCGTACAATGTATAAAAATTCAAATTTGAAAAAATTTTTGAACCTTGTAAATAATAAAGTAAAACTAGGATCTACGAAAATGCTAAAAATCTGTAGAACTTAAAACCCTAGAGCATCGAATTAATGGAGTGAAACAAATAAATTCCCTACTTTCACATTATATTCTATGAATGTTCCAGAAATATTTCCGAAAATATTTTCAGAATATGCTAATGTCCAAGTAGTTGCCCAAAAAGTATTTTATATTATTAAACTACATATTAAAAAATATTTTAAAGTATTCTGCAATAATATTCTTAGGATATCCTTTTACCATTGGCTTTATGGGCAACTACTTGGACATTAGCTTATTTTGAGAATATTTTTGGAAATATTCCTGGTACATTCCTAAAATATTGTGTGTGAATACGGTTGATATATGAGTGCTGGCTCACTCCAGCCATTTCGGGGAATCGTATTAAATAATAATGATTGTTTATTCACTCAAATTGTACAGTCTCTGGCTATATTATTACGCCAAAGCTGAAATTCACTTTTTTGCAATTTTGACTATGATACTCCCTAGATTATGAAACAGTTTTGTCGAATAATAAGATAGGATATAAAATGTGATGTATTACATTACATTATTATTATACGTTTTTTATAAATTAATTTAATGTAATATGTATAGTACAATTGTTTCAAAAAATTTCGAAGCAGAGTCAAACCATGTCAACTGTGACAACTTTTTTCGATGAAAACCTGAATTGTTGAATAAATTGGTTATTTGTGAAGTATTTGACCATACAAAAAAACA
>JAPYZL010115154.1:0-12245 GCA_030522825.1 Platygaster orseoliae
GTCAATCAGTCAGGTATTTGTCCTCCCCTCAATTACATATTCCTTGCAGTCGTTGAATAAAGTATTATGTGCGACTAGTGGTCGAAGGAGAATCATTTCGCTCGCGTGTTTACCGCTCTCGCTACGCTCGCGCGGTAAACTCCACGCTCGTGGAATGTTCTCCTTCTCCAACTAGTCGCACAATATACTATTTTTCAAAAGTTCAACCTAGAAGCCAGTGACTTGGAATTTGGTTAATGATTTTAAAACTTGAGGGGTGAAAAATGAAAATTGGACTTTTCTAATAAACTGTAGAATAATTTTTTTACCTTATCTAACGTTGATGAAGAACAAATACACCTCATAAATTCTGTAATACCATGAAACTGAAACCTTACAAGCCATGAATTTAATGTTGACAGCTTAGTAGTTTTTTTCAACGTACAAATGCCGGGTCTTCAGAGTTTCAGATGTTGCCCCAGCCTGTACACGGGAAAGAATTTTTTACGCTTTGAATCGATCAGCGCAGGGTGGACCGACGCCCGCACAACACGAGGTTTTGCGTCGCAAAACTCGGAAGTAAAAAGCTCTATGCTACCAAAGCCTGCACGCGTCATTCATCATTGGCTGTTGTGTAGTTACGTGCATTTTGATCGCGCAATATGCGCATATGATAAAGACATTCTGATTTTGCAGCGATAATTACATATTAATCGGATCCTGAGTTGTCCAAGCGTTGCTTTGGAAACGACGCACAATAGAGCCGTCAATTTCGAATGGCTTCAATAGCAACATTACAATGATTTGCCGGAATCACGACAAACGCTGTATGACCCTCGTTATTGCAATTATTGTAGTACAAACGCTACAATGAACTGTTGTTTTCAATAAGTCTCCTGATTTTATGATTTTTACATAGAAGGGACATCTATATTAAGTGTTTCGAAAAGAAAAAAAAAGTTTAATAAAAAAAAATTTTAATCTCTTGGACATAATCGATATCAAATATATCAAACATATCGATATCGGAATTGTTTAAGTATCTTCCTTTTAAAATTGTTTGTTGTAAAACTACAATAAAAAAAAATATCAACACGGTGCCTATTGTTATATTTCTACATTATCTCTTTTCTCTATTGTCAGATGTCAACAATCTTATTTATTGACTTATTGTTAGATGATGTGATATACTTTGATATGACCATAATTTTTTCATTGATAGACCTTAGACAAATATATTTGTGCATTTTTTTACATTTGAGAGACGCTGCAACGACATTTTTTATAGTAGACTCAATTTTTGAAATACAAAACACGTGTATTTACATAAATATTCATTCATATTTTTTGAAGAATATATTTATTTATTCATCGCAATATCCGTACTAAATCAATTTTGCCATCGTTCATAAAATATTATCTCAATAGTAATACATCGCAGAATGTATTGAATTTTCACTGTCATTTTTTTAAATAGATTTTAATAATTAGATACTTTCGGTTTCCACTTTTTTTTTTGATATTGCTAATTTTATGAATAAATTGAATAATTATACCTACATAAATTTATATTTATAAGTGTACTGCGAAAATTGTAGATATTTTTATCTTTTCAACAAATTTTCAGAACCTTCTGGTATTTTTTCATATTCTGAATATTTTAGTGGATAAATATATATGTTTCTGGAAGTAAATGCTCTAAAATTCAGAGTTTTAGAATTTGGATTGTTTTTTTCGAATTTTTTGAATATGTTTGAATTGAAAAATTTTTTTTGTATTTTAATAGTTTGTGGGTTCTTTCTTGTTTCATTATTTTTTTCTTATTCTTCAAGTATTCAACTATTTGAAGGTTGTTACACTATTGCTATGGTTTTTAACGGTTAAGATTTCAAGTGTTCTATTGTGTGGATTTGAATATTTCCTAGATATTTTGTATTTTTATGAATATTTTAGAAATCTATATAATAATAGATTATTTATTTATTATTTTTTTTATTAGTATTTAACAAATTCGATGTTTTGTCTGAAGTCAAAATCAATGTTTTTATCAATTCACAGAATGTGATACTCTAGGATGGAATTTCACATGTTACATTTAATATTTAGTGTATGCTATCTTTTTGCAAATTTTTTTGTAGTTTGAAAATTTTTGAAATTTCAGTCATGCATAAGATAAATTTTTTTGATAACGCTGTATTTTTATTCTTCATAATTTCGGTGATATCTCTATCCTTCGTAGCAAACAAAAAAAATTGAAAACTCATTTTTTTTCTATTCGGCTCAATCAAATAACGAGGGCTAAATAAAAGACAGAGAACTCAAAAAGAATAAACCAAAAATGAGTTTTGAATTTTTTAGTTTTTTTTAATGCTACAAAGGATCATAAAATCTTAAGTTGCGATTAGATGTATTTAATATTACAAAACTTATATAAATACTTATGGTATCAAAAGCTGAAATCTTGCAGTTTTTTAACTTATTTTTATCCTTCATATTTTTCAGAAAAATTTTTTGTCGTTTTCTAGTAATTACATGGTTTTTAGTTCATTTTATTGTCATTGATCAAATACTTGAATGAATTTAGTATTTTCATGGATTTCTGTGGTGAATTGTGAAATGTAATTCTCTCTATCTTAATGTTTCAAAGATTTTACTTTTTCTCATATATATTTTAGAAATTACTGTATCAAAACATTTCTGTAGGAATTTTTATATATTTTCAGTATTTATAAACGTTCAAGAACTGAAATCTCGAATTGAACTCGATTACTCAAGAGTTTCATAGAATGAAACATTTTACAATGTAAAGTTTTAAAGATTTTTATAATAACATAATTCGAAACAAAAATCTCCAGTATTACAACATTTTGTGAATTTTCAGTATTATTCATAATTATGTACTACATCAATATCTTTTTGTAATAATCATTACGCAATGTATTGTTTTATAGGCGATATCGAGTGGTCTCTCTGGTTTACGATGGGTGCTGGCAATATCGACCTGTCAGTACATCCAGTGCCACTCCCCGTGGATTACGTGTGTTTCTTAAAGGAAACGTATCTTCACAGAGCGAGCAATTTGTGTTCCAGATAAACCGTTATTAATGCCATCGATATCTCACAGTCCTGTAAAATGGCGCTTGGTTCCCATGAGGACCATTTCATTTCAAGGAAAAGGCGACCTCGAAACGGCTCTCTCCAAAATGTTTGGAAATATCAAAAAACAAGGCAAATGCAACTCACTTCATACTCCCATCTCCACATCTTTCTTTCTCTTCGTTGTAAATTACACATGCCACGAGTGTAACACAATTACTGAGAAATTCGGAGAACAATGCTTCATGAAGATGACATTCAAATTTTCTATTCTCGTGGAGATACACGGAAATAGGAGTTCATTCGATTAAACGTGCATCGTGTGGAAGGAGCATCTGTTGGGATAGTGAATTCAACCCGCAACCCTGAAGTCAAAGAGTTAATTGGTATTTGTCTGGCTCTTTGCCTTTGGTAAGAAAAGCATTCCAAGCCATGACTCTGGTAGTGTCATTATGCTGGCAAACGCCCAATAAGTCTGAATAGGAGTTTTCGTTTGCGAATTGAATCCTTTATAAAGATTAACCTGTAAGTTATTCCATTTTAGTTATTCCAAATTTATTCCTCTTATCAAACAAATGTGTACGAAATCTCTTTTTCTTTCGCTAGGGCGAGCCTTAAGGGATAGTGAGCCGGTGTTATGAATTTATATTCTCTATCAGGTGCCTGTCTTTTTCGCTCCCCAACATCCAAATAATACGCCTCGCCGAAACAGCATCATCTCCGCAAAATATGTGAAGGGAAGGAAACAAAGTACATTCGTTGTATCCACGAAACCACATCCAGCGTCGAATCCCCTTTTTTATAAACTTGATATTATCAACCGAAACGCGGTGGTTGGAAGATTCAATAATGTCTTATATAAGTCGACCCTGCTGGCAAGCACGGCGAATAAACAAGATTGATATATTATTAAAATGCGCCCATTTAAGAGAGCACTGCTTAAAAAGAGAGATATTGCTGGGGTGGAAAGTGCGAGGGCGGAATATAGAAAGCGAGCCAAGGTTTAAAGAAACAAGAAATAATGTATCTAGATTTGATGTACATATCTTGAATGAAAAAAAAATTTTTTTTTTCTTTCTCACTGGAATTGTATTACTGTTTTTCAATTACATGAATGTTTTTTTCTATTTTATATGTATTATCTTCTTTGTTAGTGGAAAAATTCATGTGATAATATACTTTCTTGAGGAATGAGTTAAGAATGGATTTTTTGTTGTTATTGATTAGAAATCACCTCGTATCAAGTGTCGCACGTGATTTATGATAACAGGGGAGTTGATAACAAAGCCAGACTGGAAGCGAAAAAACCTAAGGAACGAGACACGTGGATTTAAGAGGGCGAGCTTAGCACGTGGCTACTGTCCCACGGTTCACAAGTGCAGTAAGTACATTGTAAGCCGGTTTCTGGCCATAAGAGAAATAACAATCTCACAGGTTTTCTGACTTTCGATCGATATTCTACGTGTTTTTCTTACAAATAAATTTTCAGGATAAAGGAGAAAAGAAGAAATTGGTAGAATATTGAAAAATGTATCTGTATGTACGTGGAAGATTTTACAATTTTTGTTTAATTTGTAATTTATTATGAAAATGTTGCCCCTACTTTGATATTCTAATTCGGAGTAATCTAAGTAAGTAACTTTTTTTTTCGAAATAACAGAGATAAATATAAAAATTGTAATAAAAAAATGTAATTGACCCTTTTCAGTCTTGGGTTTCTGCAGAGGACAGTGGCTTTCAGTAATGACTACATTTCTTTTTGTTCCAATTTTAATTAACATCCGAAACGTGTAATCAAAAAACAGTCAAAGTAAAATGTATGAATGTTTCATGTACAAATCATACAAAAAAAAAACCAAACATACTAACAAGAAACAAACAAAGGACCAAAATTGTTGCCTACAGGTATGCGTATTCGATTTGGTTTGATTGTGATTTAAAATGTTCATGATTGAAAAAAGGAATATAAAGTGCTGCAGATTGGGAAATTCAAACTGTCCGAACGAGTTCTACTATAAAACAATTATTCGTTTTGGCAGTCAATATTTGCTTGATAATGGGAAGAATTATAGCGAAATTTATTGAAAATTTTCCATCTGCGAGGAAAAAAGTTGTCATTTGACATGTTTCTCTGTTCTTGAAATTATTAATTACTTATGAATAATAATATATATAATAATCAAGGTGATAAACTTTTTGAGTTATTTTTGAAATATTTGAACTTAAATGTTATCAACAGTGTTTTACCAATTAAAAAAGTCAAAATGTTTTGTTTAATATTTTTTTGTGTGCAAACATATGTTTTAAAGTTGAATAATGTATTTTAATTTAAAAGTCAAGCACTAAAGACGATAAAAAGGAAAATTATAATTCTTTTCAATCGTTCATTAGGCCTTGATCCTATGAAATTTGAAAGCTTAAAAAAACTAGCTGACCATTGGCATTTGATTTATATGTGCATTAGTTAGAGAATATATCAAATATTTTACAAAAAAATATAATAAAAGAAGCTTACGCAAAGGAGTACATTTATAATTAATATACTTGGAAACTTAAGTTTTTTATTGAGAATTTCTAAATGTATATCTGACAAGAAAAAAATCAACAAAGTATTTCAAAGTTCCTAACATCAAAAATTTTAGAAAAAAATTCAGTTTATTTTTCAATAAATATAGCATGAAAGCCAGAAATCAAAATTTGTAAAATGTAACAGACTGACATAAAATTTGATGTTATTTACAATGAACAAACATGTAGAATAACGAAAAGTGAAGAAATTATCGGATCAATATTAACAAAAAATAAGGACGTTACGAAAAATCAGTATTATCTTAGTTAAAAAAAAAAAATTTTTTTATAATACGCTGTAGCAGGTGAATGTTAAATTATTGTAGAACGAAATTTTGTTTTTAAATGTAGAAGATTAGTCTTACTACCGAATGTCATTTTAAAATTCGTTCGAATGCTTTTAAAAATACAAAATAAGAACATTTTGATAATTAAACAAAAATAGAATTTTTACAGTTTAGGTTTTGGTATAATATTTGATAATAAGAAAATCTTTAAAATGTTAAGTAAGATTTGCAAAACGGTAAATATTAAAGGTTAAAAGGAATGAAAGTGTAGCAATAATCCACTCACCAAATCAGACAATTTTTGAATTTTATAACATAAGTTTGTTAAATCTGAAGTAGAAAAAAATTGATAATTATACCTCTAAAAAATTGGTAATCAAGATTCTCAATTCTGTTGAAACAACAACTGTTAAAAAAAAATTTTAAAAAACACGAAAATTGATTACCATATTTTTCACTCGGTTTTCATTGAGTAAAACAATGGCATCTTTCACTCGACAGTGGTATCCAGAACCCCATGATTACAAGTTGAAAAATTAATTGAAAACATTACTTAACAGAATAGCTCTTATTATTAACGCTTGAACTGTCCAACACAAAGTGCAATGATGAGAATATTAGATGCATTAGAGTCACATATGCTTGAACAACGCGTTGTCGAAGTTATAATGTTCATTACATCCATCCACCGCGCCTGCGGTGCTCCCTAAATAGCGGCGAAGGGTTCGACCCTCTAAGCATAAGGCTTTTAAATAATTTAATTCCATTCCAGAGGGACAGTACACTGAATTCGGCGCCTCTGCCGTTTTCGCGATTTACCCGTGACACGATGCAACGCTCAGCATTCAACCCAGGAAATGCAGACGCGTTTCCGATCGCGTCTCCACCCTCGAAATTTAAACCCTACATAGCCAACCTACGAGTCACAGGGTTAATACCTATGTTCTGTGTCTGAGCTAGTTACGAAATTTTTAAAAATCTTTCTCAAAATTGAAATTTACTGTTAAAAAGAACCTACCCTTAAATTTTTATTACGTGAGCAACTAAAAATGTCTCACTGTACATATCAATTTATTTTTTATTTTCAGCATCTCAAACTTCAAAACCTTTCTTCGTTCATTTGTATTCGAATAATAATAAAATCTCTAATTATAAGTTACCAAGAGTCTACTATTCCAAACTCCACCAGCTTCTGAATTGTTTTTCAAACTACAAAACTCACTTGTTATCAAAGAAAACCTTCCAATCATCTCAAATAAATGTTGATTCTCCCAAAAAAACTTTTCAAATAATTGTTTCTCACGGAATCAGTTAAACAACACTTTCTTCTCAAGACAAGCAGATTTCGAAACTCCCGAAGCAATTGTTGTTCATCACGTTCTTCCGTAATAACACTGCAAACTTGTCTCAATTCTGAATAATAAGTTTATTTACCGCCGACGAATCTGCAGCTTTCAAAAGAAAGTCGACGCTAATTTAAAGACCGATTCCCTTTCACGAAATTTCAGTTACGCCTGACGATTGTTCTAAATGCGTAAAAGGGTCGATTCTTAATCCCCTCGTGAAACTTCCGAACTGTTTCCACCCCTATCGTATCAAATCATGGCCCGTGAACTGCTTGGCAAAATATTTATAAAGTCATTCCCTTCAGGCAGACGCAAGTTTTCTTTACATCGCGGAATCGGGAAGGGGTGTTAGTAAATCGCACACGTAGCTATATATAAGTGGCGCCTGAATATCTCTGGAAGGAGAACCGAGAGGAGCGGATAAACGCAGAACAATGCCAACTCGGAGATAACTCTTGAGGCAGAAATCAACATGAAAGGGGAAGTTTCTGTCCCTAATTGGTATTTAGGAGATCTGAAACAGAGCTAATTCGAAGTCACGTCTCTCAGCTCAAGTTCCATCAAACCTAACTCACCGTCTGCTCGTTTCTTCTGCTGACTTGTGTGATTCCGCCACTTGATGTTTATCATTTGGTTCCTCGGATTAAATTATACACCCTCATGTTCAACGAGAGTCCCTAACTCGCAAAAATAGGGAGATAATGAGCGGGGGAAAGGGCTCAGAGTGCATGGTCCCTTCACGTGTTTTACGATTGTAGCGTTTAGTGCAAGGGTTGGTATTCATTTTCACGATGGATTTCATAAAGCAACATTTCGTTTGATGAGATTTTTTACGGGAATTTCGTTACTTGAGAATTTTTCGCTTTTCTGAGCCTGTTTCTGGGTAAGGGAGATCATAAATCTTGGTTTCGCCGTCTCACTCGACCATGTATCGACGTCTGGAACATTTCTAGGTGCAATAATTCGCTATTAGTTCAGACACGAACTCGATGGTAATTGATTGCTTCTGTGTCCTTCGCAGACCCCGCTGTTGGAAACTCAAGGCACTCTGTCACTTTCTGCTCGAACGAAAGGGGTGAAAGGTGAAATGGTTGCGCTACCCCGCGGTGGATGGCGCCACTGTGAAGGCTCAGGTAGTTTAGGGGTTGAATTTTTTTTACGAAAGATTTCCATGTGATGTTTTTTGTTCGTTTGACCTTTTTGGTTCAGAATTATAGGTGACATTTCTGCGTCGCTGTGAAGCCATTGAGAACTTGTAGGATGGAATAATGAGGATTCATGACATTTGGTGTCAGTGTATTTGTTACGTTGTACATGGAAAAAAAGGATTTAGCGTATCCGTAGCTTACTTTTTTGTTGCTTTAAAATATCTTTTTTGCTACCAGAGCACTATTACTATGCAGTGGGATTTTGTGCGTAATGATTGTGTTCTGGCAACAAAAAAATCAAATAGGGGCAATATAAAAATGAGTTACTGCTGCAGAAAAAATTCATTTGGTCAAGTTGAACATATTTTGAATACTACAGGAAATCTTTATTTTACGTATTTAATAGACTGTGTAGAGTTTTAATTAGTAAACAAGGCGTAGGCAACAAAATTTTTTATGAGGTGTCTATTGAAAAATTGTTTCTTCAGAGTTTGATGATTCTTAATCGTGGATAGTAACTATCACTGACTATTGTTCTACAATATTACAATTTTATGTATTGATTTCAATTCACTTGTTTTGTAAGTTTTTACATGAATGCGTGATAACTTTAAAAAACGGTGTTCTTAAAATTTCATTTACGAGTCTGAATTTTAATAAATCAGTTTGACGACTTTATTACACTTGAACATTGAATATTCATATACAAGTACGTTGAAATCCATATATTGGTCTGTGAAGTTTGATAAACAGTTCAACCATATTTTGTGTAAACTTGAAAAGAAAAAAATCTGATAACTTTTTTTATTATATCTCACTTGAGCATTCGAAAATTGGGCGAAATAACTGTGGAAAAATTTAAAGCTTTGAGGAGGATTGAAACCTATTACATAGTTTCCTACAACTACCAATTAATCAGCCTAAAAACGGTTTAGCAACTGAACTAATGTTGTATATGTGATCAATGTGAATTTTTTGAGATGATATTTACGCATTTGAAGGTTAAATGGACAAGTTTAGAACTTTGAATGAACCTTGTAGTGCCCATGAAAACCAACAAAACGATAAAAAAATTATTAATTTACTCACAAATTTTGCTTGTATTAGGTATCCGACATACGTTTTCATGTATTTCAAAGAAAAAGTTTGTTGATATAAAATTTTGGCAGAAATGAATTAATGTGAATATACTTGTTTACGGTAAAGTGTTTTAAATTGAAGCATAATGGGAGATTTAAATTCAATATACAACATCGGAATTTGGAATAAACTCTTTGAAGATTTTATTATACAATTAGGTACTTTTTTTATGCATAAGTTAAATTTTTCTTCTATATCATACTAGTTTATTATTTTTCATACAACTAAATATTATGAAAGTTTATTTAAAAAAATAAGGTATTGAACAGTGACATGAAAAAATTTACCTCAGATCTACCATTTGCGGCAAAAGCTACAATTTCACCTCGAAAAAAATCACGTAGTCAAATATTTGCTTCTTTTTCACTAAAACATTTCTTGCTAGAAGTTTCATTTTTCTACATGGAGAAATTTCATTCAAAAATGTGTGTTTCATTTCATTTAAAAATAATTTAGATTTCCTACATTTGAGGTAACCCATTCGATAATTAGAATTAGAAGTTCAGAAGAAAAATGCAATATCCTTTGAATATAACAATTCAGAATTTTAAATGAGAAACAAGAATATCGACTTTTCACACGCAGGACGAAAAATTGAAGAAATTTCACTTTTTTTATTAAGAAATATAAAATCTGCAGATTTTGGTTTCAGCAATTAGAATAAATAGTTTGATACTTATCAGTCGAATATTACAATATGAATAAGCAACAAAAGTTTATCAGGAGCGTCAAAAAAAATTTTTTTTCCAGATGGCTCAATTTTTATCAAGTCATTCATTTACAGACAGAAGCTTCGTTACAGCTCAGCGGTAGCACCTTAAATACAAGGCTTGAGGATAAGCAGGCTTCATTTACAAGTTCATTATTCCAAAAATTAAAGTAGCGCTACATTTTCAAAGCTTTCATCAATATAATGCCGAAATGAAGGGTAAAATATAGGTGTCTCTTTTGAAGTTACACATTACGACTAATCAATTTTCTTCACACTATAATCACCAGTCGACATTAATGTATTCCGTGATTCTTGCTTTTTTCAAACTTCAAATAGTGCATTATTGAAAGTTCAATCTACCGTATAATATATTAATTCAAGATGATGAATTTTGTTATTCTTCGATCAGATGGTCTTGCATTAAATTTTGAAGATTACAAGAAGATGTACAGAAAAACACATTTTGCAGAAGTTTCAACGTTGTTTTGTAGGTATAAATGTATAAAAATACAATATAAATGTAGAATTCATATTGACAAACGTATAAAATAAAAAAAAAAAAGTTATTTTTCAACTAATTTCAATGGCTTTTCTGAAATGATCGATATTTCATGTCACATTTGCTTATAGAATTCATTATCAAATGGAAGAAAGTGTACTGCTTCTTTTCTTGTAATATTTGAACAATTTTCGAATATTGAAGTAAATAATATTTTGTGATATGAATAGTTTTTTTCAATCTCAAAGCATTTATTCGCATTTTCAAGTTTTTTTTTCTATCCTAGAAACATGAAAAAATTTTGTGTACAGTGAAAAAAAAAACATTGTTCAATCTGGAACTATTTTTCTCACAGGAAATCTTTAAATTCGTTCGAGAAGCAAAGTATGCTTATCAATTGAATAATTTATGAAATTTATCAGAAACACAAAATTTTTTTTTTATAACCGAAGAAAGTTCATCAAAATTTTAAAGTGACTCAACATTTTGTATCGATTTCAAATTTCAAAAGGTTTTTTTTAAATTTCGAATGATTTATGGTATTAATCTAGACTTCCATGCTTTAGTTAAGTTCTACACAAAAGATTTTTTAACATTCTAGAATATTTCAAATATAGTTCTATCTCGTAATACATTCGCCAAATTTCGAAAATTCTCTGAAACGTCTAACACTTCATAAATCTTCGTTAATTGAAATTTTTCAAAAGCACATGAGAAATTTCATGATCAGGAATTCTGGAAATTCGTTTGAAAATCAGTATTCTTATCAATTGAATAACTTTTGAAATTCATCAGAAATATGAAAAGTATTTCTTATACTCTGAGGAAATTTATGAACATTTTCAAATGACTGAAATTTTTGTCTTGATTTCAAAAGATTTTTTGAAATTTCGAATGAATTATGGTATCAAACCAAATTTCCATACTCTATTTAAATTCTACACAATAAATATTTTAATATCAAAGAATATTTTAAATTTAATCGCATCTCGTGATGCTTTCCACAAATTTTTAAAATTCTCTGAAACGTCTAAAACTTTGGAAATCTTGAGAAACTCAATTTTTTCAAAGCAAACGAGAAATTTCATAATTCAATTTAGTGCTACGAAAATTTTTGTCACATTGTTTTACTCCGATATCAGTATTTTCTAAAATTATCAAGAGAACTGTGAACTTGATAGACAATTACAAAAAATTTGAACGTAGTTTTGACAATAAAATTATATTTTTCCCATGCATCCACAAAAAAGGCCACTTTTTTGCATGGAATGCGGGAACAAAATCCACTTTTAGGGGTACTCACAAATAAATAATTCTTCCCTAGGGAAATATTAATAAATCACTGAAACGAGGTAAGAAAAAAAAAAAAAATACAGATATGAAGGAAGAATAATTGTCACGGAGGATTTTGACGTATTTACCACCGCAAACTTAATGTGTTCTTAGAAACATGCGCACAGCCAACTTCAC
>JAPYZL010115198.1:0-12587 GCA_030522825.1 Platygaster orseoliae
GGCAAAATCCAAGGGAAGAGGTCCATCGGTAGGCGGCAAAATTCCTGGCTGAAAGATCTAAGAAGATGGTTCGATTGCTCTTCAGTGGACATATTTCACTTGGCTGTGTCAAGAACTATGTTAGCCAATTGGATGAAATTGATAGAACGATGATTTATAAATTGCCCATTTGCTTCACTTGAATCTGCGCATTTCGTGTGAAACAACTGTTTTTTTCCTTCAAACATCGATAATACGGGAAGTTTTTTGATGAAGACTGTTTGCACGCTAGTGTCAAACTTGGATCAGAATCGTATTTAGATTTTGTTACAAAAAAGAAGTAGATTACACTGATAGTAAAAAGTTACTCTTACTCTATCAACTGCAAGGAAGATTTCCTAGTGAGCGATTTTTAATCGGAACTCTATTTATGACTCAATAATATAGAATTTACTTGAGGTGGAAATGATGTTGGTAACACAGTCATCCCAATGAAAAATAAAGATTTTGATAAAACAATTTTTTCAATGGATCGAAAAACTGTTACTAGGAACTGAAGTTCGACTATTTTACAGCATATATGTAAAAGGGTTTTTCTTAATTTACAAAAATGACCGAGAAAAAATCGAAGTCAGTTACATGTCAGTTCCATGACTATTACATTGCATTAACAGTTAGGAAATGGATGAATTGAGTGTGTTGACTGTGCTTTACTTGTTTTTTGTAATGAAAGTGCACGTTAAAAAAAGTTCCAAGTGCAGTTTATTGTTTAAAAAAATGAAATTTTTTGTTTGAATTATTTGCATACATATTATACAGAATATTACATATACATATTATATTATACACAAGTTTGAATTATTTGGAAATCTTATTCGTTTGTTATGCAGCATTGATGAAAAATAGCAATATTTTTAAAGGAATGGTTCCTATCATAATAATTATAATAATTTATCATTCCATGAGAATTTTCGAAAATTATGTACTTATACGCATACATTCAGTAGGAAAGTTTGGAAGTTTTTGAAAATTGTGTATTCATTTTTATGCAGACATTCCAGAGAAATACCAATTTTATTATTTTTCAGTTCGATGCATCTATTACATTTAAAAGAATATTGTAAAAATTGAAATATTTTTTGTTTAAAATTGTAATGTTCAAGAATTATTATTAATGTAGCATCTTTTTCGATATTCTTGATTTTGGAATTATTTTCATTAACGACGATAAATTTTTTCGTAAACTATTATTTAAAATACAGTTTGTTTTTAAAAAAGATTGCTTTTTTTACTATTTAAAGTGTGTTAATTTGTAAGAATTTTGGAAAATAATGTAATAATTTTCATGCACACATTTACTAGGAATATTTTAGAATTTTTCTCAAAATAACGTATTATCTCTAATGAAAATATTAAATGGTCACCTTTTTTAATTTAATTTAATTTATCTATAATATGTAACATGGTAGTTATGATTCAGTGTTTTTTTAACTATTGTGAAGCTTATTTTTCATTTGTATTACATATCTAACATTTCTTTCGATATTCTTAGTTTTCAAATATTATTTTCATCAATGGATTTAGCAAACATTAATTTGAAATACCGATCTTCAAAGAAACATCTGTTTCGTTTATCATTAGAATGTATATATTTATGAGAAATTGTTCAAATCATGTACTTTCTTGCGCACGTATTATATTGTAAGTTTTGAGAATCGTATATTAGTTTTTATGAAAGCATAAATTTGTGATTCATATATTTTTTTATTTCTTTTATATATAATGTGTTACCTTGCAGTTTACTTTTTTTTTTCGTTTTCACCATAAGTTCAGCGTATCTATTGGTTTTATTAACAATGAAGCACCTTTTTCAATTATTTATAATTTTGGAACAATGTTTTTCGAACATTTATTTGAAATATTGACGTTTTAAAAGGGAATACGTTTTTTCTTATGAAAAAAATATCGAAAATGTATGGAAGTTTCGGAATTTTTTACACATATTCAATAAAAGTTTTTTCGAAGAGTTTGTAGAAAGTTTTTATAAATTTTTATTGAAACGCTCACTAAAAATACTCATTCAATTTTTTCTTATTCTATTCCGTCCATATTAAGGATCCGTAGTAGATATTATTATAAAGTTTTTTTTTATCTTTCACTAAAATCTATAATATCTCTCATTTTTATAATAAAGTCCTGAAAAGTGAAGAAAAACAAGCCTTTAACAAAATACTACCGAAAGCTTCGATTTATATTTCTGACTGTAAGTATATTCTTGAGTTGTTTTTTGGATCCAGTAAACTTGTTTATTATTATTTAAGTATTATAAATTTTCGATACACAGACCATTTGAGTCGAAGATATTAACAAATAAGTACTAAGATACACGCAAAAAAAAATTAGGTAAATTGTAAAAAGGTGTTACGTCGCTACAATGTATACCTTTTTACGCAAAGTATTTACTACTGCAATTTCCTAGAAATTCCATGATAGTTGTACCAAGCTGATTTTATGAGCGTAATAGAGCGAAATTACCATTTTATTACCTATTTACTTTTCATAGATTCACACATGACTTCACCTTTACTGAAAGAACCACTCATAATTCAAGCATTTTTTACACGACTATGTCTGTATTAGAGAAATTTATGGGAAATTCAAATTATTTTTAGGAACGAAAGTTAATGAGATTTTTCGATAAATTCCTAACATGATTTCCCGGTTCTATTGACCGATAAAAATATGAATAAACAGTCCTTATTAGCAAAAGACTTGGAAGTCGATGGTGAAAGTGAGGGGCATTAATATCTGAAATTATTTTATTAAAACGATTTAAATTGTACTATAGTATTCCTCTGTTTTTTTCACTGAAATTTGTTGTAGCTCGAAAATATGTAAGATCTTATTTTTAATTCGATTTTGTTTCTTGAAACGATTCGTCAATCTCATAGTGTTGATAAAAATTGTTTGTAGAACTTATTTTAAGACCGAAAATTCTATACATCAAGAATCGCTCACTTTCGGATGCACGTATCTAACAATTTATAACTAGAAACTGCTGAATTTTAATTCGAAAATTGCTATAATCTGTGGACCTTCCTATTGTGGTAAAACTAATGCGCTGCTCTCATTCCTTACACATCTAAACGGGTTGAGATTTGAGAACGTTTACATCTGCTCGAAATCACTCGAGCAACCTAAATACAAGTACTTGGAAAAAAAAACTTAAGTAACTGGAATTTTGACCTTTGAGTACTCAAGTTTTGAAATAACTATTGTTAGTTGTCACGTTACTGCACAAGTTAGTCAATCGAGAAATTCATCAAATTCCGAAAGTTTAATTTAAATACCATTATTCACCATTTTCTAATTTGTCATTTGAAAAAGTTGATATTATTTCGAGATGGTTGTATAAACCATAAATATAGCTGGCTCAAAAGAAACACTGTTTATTTTTTCTGGTTATGACAACCATCTCGTTTTGCCAGTATCGTAAAAATGAACGTTACGATATCATTGCATGATCTTAGGCTCCGAAAATGCTCGATCGCATTATTAGCAACATTTTTGTTGACTTCCGGCAATAAAGCATTACCGATAAAGCGCCACCCACAGATGTTAAACGAGGTATTAGCGGCGTTGCATCGCTCGCAAGGATGGGTAATACAATGCGTGTGCAGGTCGGGCCTGTGTAGGTGGCTACAAAAGCGGCGGCATTAATAACAAACGGTCGACGTGTAGTCTTGCGTGACGCTGTATTAGCCGATTAGTTCATTAATCGCTCCGGCGGTTCGAAACTGTCGGCTCTTCCATCTCCGTCTCTCCTCGCGAGGGGAAATAATTACCAATCATCAATTACCAATGCTAATATCGCGCAATTCACTTATCTCTATTTCGGACATATCGCTGAATATCCTTTGTATGGTAATTTTCGCTTCGAACTGGAATATTTAGAGTGAAGACTGTAAAAAATTTTTTGCACCCTTCCAGAACTTAGGCAAATGAATGGCGCAAAAAAAATTTGGAATGAATTAGATCACTCGACCCCAACTTACCAAGAGCCATTCATCTTCGTCTGTGAAAAGGATCGGTCCCGAGCAATACGCTCCCCCAATTAAACCCACGCCTGCATAAAATAAATTCCTTGATTTTTTCATAATGAGTTAATTAATCAAAACGTCCATCGATAATGTTCCAATTATATTTAATTGGAACAAAGTCGATTCTTAAGTTGTCGTATATAAGAGCCGTCGAGTTTAGGTACCACGCGAAAACGCCGCTCGGATGGTTAGGCGCCATGTGCTTAGTCATAAAAGCGTCTTATAAATAACGTCAAAACGCGCTCGTTTCGCAGGCCTTTTCTTCCTCTAACGAAATTTCGATTGGCCGCGGGAAAGATGGTTAAATAAAATATAAAAAAAGACGTGACTTTTCGATCAATTAGGGTTAATAAATGGAGGCCGGATTCGGGGCCCGCGCGCGTCGGCTCCGTGGGTTTTATGCCATTATAAATGTAAATATCTCCCGGCGGCGGCTCGTTATCGAATGTAAATATGGAGTCACTAAAAGAACACGGGGTGTGCCCTTTGTTTCCTTATTTATCGGCATTACTCGGGCGGGTGGTGCACGGTATAATATGTTGGCGCGCATCTCGGTCCGTTTCGCGCCCGGCACTTTTCGGGGCCCGGCGACGTTTTAATTATTGTCTCGTGGTGCGGGATATTATGGGTCTCTTTCCGTCGGGTCTTAGCCTTCGGTTCTTTCACCTTTGAACTTCACGAGCTTGCAGGATTTTTGGACTCTGGGCGCACTGAGAACATGGAAGGTCTCGTTCACTAAAGTGCGAAAAAAATTTTTTGTTGTGCATGGAAAAAAAAGGATACACTGTACACTGAGAAAAAAGGTTGTGTAGGTTTGACTAAATTAATTTATTAGACTCTCATATCATTGAATTGACTAAATAATTTAGTAGCTTCCAAAAAACTAGATTATTTATAGTAGCTTAATTTATATAGTTAAAAAGAGAGTAAAGTGAAATCAATTTGAATAAAACTATTTAGATGATGCAAATAACACAGCGTAGACATGAATAAAGTAATTTATTTATTATTTATAGTATTTATTATACACTGTATAGCAGCAAAAAGATGTGCTGTTTCAACACAGCTTAATGGAATGAGTTTTTTTTGCAGCAGTAGCTTATTTTTTTGTTGCCGGAGCACAACCATTATATATAAATTTCTAAAAGAAATCATGCCAAATGTAGAGGCAAAAAGATGTGTTGTTATATATTCACAAAAAAAAAACGTTTGAAGTAAAATTCCTGACAAATGTTGAAAAATTTTGTTAATTATTTTCTACTATAAATTTTAGAACATCGAGCTGTGGGTTACTAGCTTAATGATTTTCTGATGCTTCATATTTTTGAATGTTTTTTGAATGTTCTTGCTTTAGAATATTTTTGACTTTCATTTTTTGACTATTGTTATTTCCATTGTAATTTTTCATGTTTAATGGATGTACATGTGACACAAAATTAGGAAATTTTATATTGTAGGAATATCTAGAAAGTAGAATCATTTTCTGAAGCAACCAATCAGGTTCGCATATTTTTGTCAAAAAATTCAAGAAATCAAATGCATCTTTTTAAAACAATCTGAAATTTATTGAAAATAATTTTTTGTCAGGTCCGAAAGCAATACAGTATGTTAAATAAAAAAGTTTCTATTCCATTATCGGCAGTACTTCCGAAAATTTGAATGGTTTTATGATTATAACCGCAATCTCTATAATTGAAAATGTTTTTTTTTTCTTTCTCGAGCCTAATGTATTTCCGAATAATCTGCACCATAAAATTTGGCATAGAAAACGTTTTTCTCCGCGTGGGCATTAGCGTGACGTAACTGGAAGACGGCGCCTTGAAGAATGCTAATATCCCGAAAGTTTCGAGGCATTTAGATTACAGGTTTGATATATGACTCAATAAAAACGAGCTCTTGACTAAATATCAAACGTAAAATCATCCACTCGTTAGGTCGCGTTTGCTTACATTGACCCCGGCGAAACAAAAACAGCATCGGTTGTTGCTAACCCTTTTTTTTACCTAAGCAAAAACGCCTTTGTTAATTTGAAGAATTTATTGCCCGTCATCTTACGGTTGCAAACGCTGCACGAATACGCTACAATGTGGAGAGCCGAAGGATCTTCGGCCCTTCGAAATAAAACCTTGATTTTTTTACTTCCCGATCGCGATTGGTGAATTATTTCGATTGTGATATTTATTACAGAAAGTAAATAATGATTTACTGTGAGATTTTTTTTTTAATTGTAGGAAGGAGAGAAATGTGTTCGTGATTTGTAAATTTGAAATTCATGAACTATAGAATTTTGTGGGAAGAAACATTAATTTGTTGATAATGGATTTTTCAATTGGCGAATGAAATTTTTGAATTCAGGGTTGTTCATTCTAAAATTTCGGTTATAGAGTTATTTATATTCGAGGGAGAAATTTTTGAAAAACTTTTTTTGTAGTCAGCCTACCGTAGGGATGGGCGATATTGATACCGATATCGCGATTATCGATGCTTGTAACAGAAGTATCCATAGTTTTCTAGCGATATTGCAGAAGGACGATACTTGATGTATCGATAAATCTAGGAAAAAAGTACCGATACTGTTTTATTGATACTTTCAAGACTATCGCCCATCCCTACAGCCTACTTGTTTCAAAATTATTGACTTTACATTTAACACATTGGTATTTATTGTTCGGAGAAAATTTTTTCTTTAAGGATTTTCATTTTTAAATTTGATCTTGAAATGTCCGAAAATTTTTAAAAGTAGAAAACAGTTTTTTATATGAAGGTGCGCCAATTTCACAGATATGCATTGAAAGTATTTTGAAATTAAAAATTTGCAATGTTTTGTAATTAAATTTGAATTTTAATAGACACTGAAATTCTTTTTTTTTTAATTCAATCAACTTGTTAGTTTTTTTCAATGTTATCTAATTTATATTTAATTTATTTTTCTGTTTCTTTGACTGTTCTGGTTATATTTTAACTTTTTCTATTGCATGTAGAGATTTGAGAAATGAAATATTGTTATTTTATGAGAAGAGTGATACGTTAAAAATATAAAAATTCGAATGACGTGAATGATGATAATCCTTTTGACTTTTGATTTTGCCCCCTTGCCCTTTAAAAAATTACGTCGCAACGATCGTGCCCATCATTCGACACCTCTCGAATAAACAGAAAATTTTAATGATGGTCGCAACAATCGGGGCCCATTCGCGACGCTACATTTGTTTTTTCTTCAACTCCCGAGCAATAAATTTTCCACGCCCGTAGCTATAAAATACCGCTGACACATATCGTGAGTGTCCAAATCGACAGTCTGGGAATTTGTGGCCAATAAAGATCGCGAAGACCCGATCGTCGCAAAATTATTTTCTTCGTGTAAAGTTCATCGGGCGTAAGATGCGATTTTTTCTAACCGAGGCGAGAAAACTGGACCGTGGAAAAGGAGGAAAAAAGTCGTCAAAAATCGCAAGAGGAGAAGATGAGGGAGTATAATGTATATAAGGGGCAAAAATGCAAAAGTGGTTGCCCGTCGTTTCTCGGGGCCGGTAACGAGCGCCGTAAAAAATAATAAGAATATTTCAATGTAGGCCCTGGCCAACTCCGAATCGGTCGTGAATTACGAGACGGTCAACGAGAGCTTTTGAGTTTGAAATAGCGCGGATAAATTGAAGAAAAAAAGAAGGTAAATTATGATGCTGCGCTGGTAGGTCGAAATTGAGGTAGGGAAACAATTTTTCGACCTAGTCACCGATGATGGTATTAACTTTTTGTGATTCAATGAGTTGCGATGAGTTCGAAATTAATTGGACGATTAAATCTGAGAAATATACAAATTGTTAGCTTGAAGAATTTGGAATTTTCGAACTCAGAATGTCTAAATGCCAATTGAAGTTTTGAAAAATTATTTCTTTTGCTGTCATTAAAATACGTGTTTCTGTACTTAGGACGTAGGTGTGAAAATTAGGGATTTTGTGAAGTATTTGAAGTTCCAAAATGTTACACACAGTGCTCAAGATAAGACATGTTTTCCATACGTGTTTCTTTTCCTTGAATCAACTAATTTTTTTCCGAGTACGTAATTTATGGCCAGCCCCTTATACAGTTCGATGGCGAACTGGTAATTGCATTTTCCTAATTACTCCGTGTCGGGCAAGATGTAATTCGGTTCGTTCCACCCGCTGAAAAGTAAGCAACGCATCGCAGGTGCCTTGGAGATTAGTCACCGCGACGACTTTTCGTTTCATTGGCTTTCTATATAATCTCCGGAGCGAGCTAGTCCGCATCTTTGTCTCGAGCGTCATTAGTTACACGCGAACGAGAAGAACCGTTCGGCGCTTCCTTTTTTCACGAGGCTCGGCCGAACCGATTGAATGACTGTTTCGTTTAGAAATGAAATTACGCGGATCATCGGCTACCGCGTAATTACGTTTCTGGACGAATGACTTTTGGAATGACGAGTGCTTCTTATAACCTAAAAATTTCCATTGTGGAAAATTGATCATGTCATCATTGACGAGAAATGAATGTTTTTTGCGTCTCTAAATTGATAATTACGAGTATTCCGTTTGGTAAAACTGAATAGTTAAGATACTTTTGAGATTCAAAATCTTATTGTTGATTCCATGAAATAAAGTATACGAATTGGAAATAACCAGTGACTTTAGGAGAATTTTGAAAATACCTAAAAAAATTTGCATGCTCTAGAAGACTCGCAGTACTTTTTACGACAATTTGATATACTCTTTGAGACACGAAGACACTTTTTTCAGGGCTGGATTAACCATCAACGGGGCCCTAGGCAACTATCAATATGTGGGCTCTTTCGGACTAGGATTTCGGACTTTCCCAGTCCGAAATCATTTTTTGACAACGGGAAGAAACAGATGTAACGTTCGACCTTGTTTTATTACCTTGAAAAGGGCCGAATGTATGGTCGAAAGCTTGGCAAATATATAGATATTTTCAATCATGGATCGGAGTGATTAGTTACAATTTTTCCCTTTATTATTAGATTAACATATAAATTTGAATTTCATTCAATAAAAAGAAGCTTGGATGGACTGTAATAAACGTTGTAGTTTAAAAAATTATTTGGTTGAAATATGTCAAAGTTGTCACTGGGTGTGACAATTTTTAAAACACAACAACACTGGTTGTGACAACTTTTAAAAAATTATTTTAGTCATGTAGAAAAACAATTTCTCATTCCGAAAAACTATTAAGGTAAAACTGACGAAACATTTTTTTTGAGTCATTAAGAAAATACGATTTTCTTCACAAATCGCTAGCGTTGTATGTAATAAATATTTTTAGTTGGATGAATTATATTTTTTTTACATATATCTAAACAGGTCTAGTTAAAAAAACTGTATTCTTTAGTCACTGTTACTATACTGACTTAGCTATTTTAAGTATCTCTACCATTTACAGACTACTTAAAAATTTAGTCAAATTCATGAAAACGAGGTTGACTAAATTACTTTAGTCGATCGTATCATATCAGTTCTCTGAGTGTAGGAAGAAAAATTTTTCGAGGGTGGATCACTGCCACAGTTTTTGGAAATTGGTGACATTTTTTTTTTAGTGATTTGTCTCACAAAGAAAATTTTTTTTCATTTTTCGGGGGCCCCAAAAAACTGCAATTATTTAAAATGTTGGAAACGCTTCAAATTCCTCTCAAATAAATCTATACGATCTCAACCAATGATATGTACGACAGGTGTAAACAACTTTGGGATCGATTAATCGGTTTGGAAACTTTGCATATCGCCTAAAGACATATCGCGTCAAGAATTGCTTTTGGCAAATTGTCGCCTCCGGCATCGCCTAATGGATTCTCCGAAACTATTTCGCATTATTAATTTAGCGTCGTCGCATTTTGGCCACTCGCTTCTTATCATGACCTTTCACGTTAATGCGGAACCAAATTTCAGCTCCTTTTTTCGTACGTATTAACTGGCGTATTAATATTACCGATAACGACGTAAAAAACAGTTACCCAATAACCTTCAGGATTGCCCTAATCAATTGACAAAAAAAATTGGAAGCCTCGAATCACGGCTCGTACAAAGAACGCTGTGATTTAGAAGGAAAAAAAAGCTTTTCGGAATGTGCCACTTTATTGACAGGAAGAGAGGGAAAGGGGAATTTTCGCTTTTTTCACGATTCGTTACGCTGATGGAAAATTATACACTGGCAGCTCGTGGAAACTATATTGTAATTTTTCACGCTTTACTCGTCACGCGCGTGTAAGTTCGAATACACTGATAATTATTGATGATTGTTTGCTGAACATGAAGACTTGTTCTCATTTTTTATACACATGTAGAATATGTAAATTTGTACTTTTCAATGCGCAAAATTTGGCAATCTTTTCCTACGTAAAAATCATATTTTTCTATTACATGGAAATATTAGCTTAACAGTTGCCTTTAAGTTTAAAGAGTCATAAAAAAAATTCCACTCTTTTGATGAAAACGAGGTTTAACGAAACCATTAAGTTTATCGTTAAATATTCAACAGCAATACTTTTTCATCAAGTTTGTATCACTTACACAATCTCAAAATCTTCAATAAATCAGCGAGGAATGAAATTTCATCTCGACAAGAAAACATGTGTTTCATGGAATTACGTTAAAAACAATAAACGTTCATTACCACTCGAGGTAATGTTTTTTATTAGCTTCTTAATGATTCGAAATCTACTGAACTGATAATAACTTTTTTATGCCCTCATTTTTTTTACGTTAAAGCTTATACTGTTCATTGAAAGAATGCGTTTGAAAGGAAAGAAATTATATTCATTACAGAGCAATAATTTTTGTGTCAATCAGCTTCGTAGAAAAGATGGAAATTTTTCATTGAATTTATAGCGCTGAAAAATTTTTCCATGTATGTAGTGGAAGTTTCATTCTTGTGGAAAAAAATGACATTTTATTTGAAAACAAATGATTAAAAATCGAAAATCCTGCTATTTATTGTTCTATCTTATTTCATTTTCAATTTTAATGTTTTTTTTTTACATTTAAGAATGGGAGTATTTCTGGGAAAAAAGAGAAGAAATTTCGTGTTCTTGGGGGAAACTTTCCACCGCAATAAAATCGAAAAAATAAACAATGGAATAACAATGCACTGAAAAAGAATTCACTCTTTGTTTCGGTTTCTTTTATTGTTCCGTGTGAAACGGGAATTTAGCGCATGCAACGTTCTCGCATGTCATACAGCGGAAGATCGCCGCCCGTGTTTGCTGACATTCAGCGTCAACTATTCAGTCACGTTGTTCGCAATTACAATTACGGGGGAAGGTAGGGATATCATAAAATGCAATTAAATATTATTACCTTATGTGTAATGGCCTCGCCGGCTTTGATACGTACTGCACGAGCGTGAGCGCTCTTCATTGTATGCATCATTAAGTGTAGATACTGCAGATACCGATCATACGATTCCCCCGCAATTACGCGACAATTTTTTAGTTCATTTTTCGCAATAACCTGCTGAAAGTTTGAGATCGTCACGGATCTATAATGATGAAAAAATTGTAGGTTGTTTGGATTAGTTGGAGGATTTTTATTTGCTCCGGGAAACAGGGTATTTGAACATTATTTCTTAATGATTCGAGGCAGACTCGAAAGAAGGTATTGATTGACAGGAAATATGAGAGTAAAACTGGGAAATATTAATGAAAAATTTGTCGTACGAAAGTTGAAGTCTATCCGAATTATCATAAATTCAAAAAAGGAAGCCATATAAAAATTAAAATCACTAATTAATGATGTGAGGAATTAATTTTTTTTCGCTATGACTTCCTCATTTCTAATTAAACTGAATTGCAATTCGTATCGTATTCTTAATAAAATTACAGTTTTAGACCGTAATTGGGATTGTACAATAAATTTTGTGATAGAGGGGGTTTCATTTTCCGTCATTTCTTACTGCATTTGTGTGAGAGGAACTAAACATCTAGAATTTGAAACGATGTGAAAAAATTGCCAATTTTACTCTTCTCTAATCAATCCACTTTAATTAAAATGTGCGAAAAGCAAACTCGCACATGAAATTGATTCACTCCGTGTTTTTTAACCGTCCCGCAATCTGGATAATACTTCTTTATCTAATTTAATCACCCTACAACAGGTTAAGTAATTACCGGCTCGAGCATATTCCAGCTCATCTCGAAATCAACAAAGAACAGAAAGTTTTGTCAAGCACGGAGAAAAATTAGTTTATTCAAAGAAAAAAAATTGTAGTTTGAATATTGTAAGATGAGGTATTACTTTTTTCAGTTAATTATAAATTATAGGGGAGACTGGGGCAAGATGCGCAATTCACGAAATACTCAATTTGCATTGCTGTCAAAACGGTAATCGCTGGACACTTGAAATTTTTTTCATATATAGCTCTAGTGTTGAGTATCGAACGTCAGTCTTCTTGTTACGCCGTCTCCTTTCGAAGTTTGGCGATCCAATTGGCTAACATAGTTCTTGACACAGCCATGCGAAATATGTCCACTGAAGAGCAATC